>CAUYTI010049630.1:0-36793 GCA_963575145.1 Galago senegalensis | reverse complement strand
CATTACAGCTCACAGCAACCTCCAACTCCTGGGCTCAAGTGAGTCTCTTGCCTCCGCCTTCCAAGTAGCTGGGACCACAGGCGCCCGCCACAATGCCCGGCCATTTTTTGGTTGCAGCTGTCATTGTTTGGCGGTCCGGGCTGGGGATTTGAACCTGCCACCTTAGGTGTACGTGGCTGGCACCTTAGCCGGTTGAGCTATAGGTGCTAAGCCTTCAACTGTAGCTTTTAAAATAAATATACTTGGGAAAAAATGTACAAAGAGTCAAGAAACCTCATCTAAGAAAATAAGGGGATTTTAAAGTCCGAATTAGGTAAAGGCTTTATTTTTTTATCTAATATAATTTTAACACCAATGAATTCCTGTGAACACTAAATTAAATAGCACCTTAGAATGAGTGTAGAGGTGGGCATGTGGAAGCGACTTTCACACTTCCCCAGTAAACGCAGTTTCAAAATGTTATGGGGAAAACCAAGTTATTTGGGAATATTATCTTTCAGTAATTAGTAAGTCAAAGTAATTATCATCCTATCTACTTAAATACAATTCTATGCCACCAATATTTTAGTTTTGATAAATTTTGATTAAAATTTTTATATACATGTATCTTACAGAAAGTTTTTGTAGCTTCTGTTCCACACTCTTTTTTGTTTCTGCTGATTCAAAACACTCCTTAAGGTTCACTGTTATGTTGCTGAACCAGTCATTAAAGTTCTTGCATTGATCTGCAGGAAGAAAAAAAAAAGCAGCTCTATTCGTTCAAGGACGACTTCATATTCCTTGTCCAAGAGCAAGATTTTAGAACTTGCTTTCCAGGCCACGAGTACAAGCCATTGTATACAGTGCTAGTAAAATCTAACACTCAATTAAAAACCTAGAAAGTAACTAAGGTGTATCTTTTACACCAAACTCCTTTCTGAGAATTTAAGACACCCAAAGACACTGCTCAGGGCAGCCTGCACACAACTATGTCCCCAGACTCACTGACCACAGTGAGCAGCTCAGACACAACAATCTTGGTGACTTATTTTCATGAAAGAAATAAAGATTTGGAGCTTGAAGGAAATAGATGTTCTTTATGCCAAGCATAGAGCAGTGGCTTCTCCCAACCCCCCCCCACCCCCATTTATCTGTATATTAGTTCCTTAAATATATTCACCACAAATCATCTTAAAGGCTGGCTTGAATTACCCTTTGTGTTCACAGCACTATGCACTACACACTCACTCTTCAAGATTCCAAGTAACAAAGAAACAAAGAAAGAGAAACATTGCACTCACCACTCAATAACTTAGAAAAGTGATCTTGCAAAACACTTTTTTTGGTGTTAAATAAAGCACTGACACTTTCATATTGCTTTTTCAATTCAGAGAGTTCAGGAGTCAGACAACCTATTTGATTCTCAAGTAATATCATACTGTGTTTTTGCTGTAGAATTTGCTGTTGTATCTCCTAAATATACAAGCAAACAACCACCATTAAGTGTTTTTTTTTTGTTATTAAATCATAACTGTGTACATTAATACAGTCATGGGGTACAGTGTGCTGGTTTTATATACAATTTAAAATATTTTCACCAAACTGGTTAACATAGCCTTCATGGCATTTTCTTAGTTATTGTGTTAAGACATTTATATTCTGCACTTAGAAAGATTCACATGTACCCTTGTAAGATGGACTATAGGTGTGGTCCCACCAATCATCCTCCCACCACCCATCCTCCCCAGTTCCCTCCTCTTTCTCTCCCCCATCCCCATATTCTTGGGCTATAATTGGGCTATAGCTTTTCATAATAGGGCTGAATACATTGCCATTAAGTGTTTAAACAGGCTCAGTTTATACAAAGCATATTAGATCTCAGTCATTTTGTAGAAATCTAGATGATTTTTCTCTTGAGTGGATTTGCTTTCTGTCTGCTGGCAAATATACAATTATAATGCAATATCAAATTATTATTATTGTCCACAGAAATTCAAAGATGAAAATGCTAAAGAGACCCAATCTTTTTTACTGAGGTTTTTTTTTTCTCAAACTTTCCTTCTCTTTTATGTGTATTAAACTCAAGAGGTCAAGAGTATTGAAAATAATAGTGAAAATAAATCTGGACACAATGACAAGCAGTTAGTAGCACCTCTAGTTTAGTGAAGATCTCCAGGCTGTCAGAAGGAGACAGGGCTTTTAAGAGGGATTCCGTCATCCCAATTTGCGTCTTGGCTTGGTCGAGATCCTCCCTTAGCTCGGCAGTGCTGTCACTGAGCACAGAACAGTTAGATCCTCCCGTGAAACGCTTTTTCACTTGTTCCATCCTTTTTAAAACAGAGGACTCCATGACCTGAAATCAGGAAACATGAGAAGTACTGTAATGGGCATTATTTAGCAAGATTTAAGACAACTGTGTTGCTACAGAGTGAATTGAGAGTTTCATTTCAATGTGAAATAAATTCTTTCTCATTGTTTGACATGGCCGATATAACAATTCTTATGTTGCATTTAAAGGAACAAAGAACAACATGGACAGAACTGAAATGGACACTTTCTCCAGAGACGAATGTGAATCCCTTCCCCTAAAATAAGTGTCCTTTAGCATCCCAGCTGAGCTGCTGTCTAGTGACACTCATGAGATTAAACATATAGATGAGATGAAAACATACAGAAAAAATTAAATAGCCAGCATCTAGCTATACTCAGTATGACATTTAAGAAGGTGAAGTAACTAGTCCAGGATAACAAAGCTGGTAGGCAGTGCAGCCAGAACCATCTCACCCAGTCAGATCCAACACTGTGCTCTTTGATCTAAATAAAACTGAAACAAATCTCTCATACCACGGGGCCCTCTCTGTTTTCCCATCTAGCATTTAAAAAAACCTAGAATCACTGGAGCCATATTCTCCTACCTATCCCCTAAACACTCATAAGAAAACATTGTTATTCTACATGGGAGTAATAAGTCCCCCTCCACACATGAGGACTATAAAATTAAGCAAAATTAAAATATGCAAAAATATTCACGTTTAAAATGAAAAAATGCATATTTATCTATTAAGATTTAGAGCTTGAAGGAAATAGATGTTCTTTATGTCAAGTATAGATCAGTGCCCCCTCAACCCCACCCCCCCAAATTTATCTGTATATTATTTGCTTAAATATATGCACCATAAATCATCTTCAAGGCTGGCTTGAATTACCCTTTGTGTTCACAGTACTGTGTACTACATTCACTCTTCAAGAATCCCAGAAACAAAGACAGAGAAAGCTCCAACTGTTAAAAATTTGGTTAGACTTAACAAGGCAATTGAATAAACAATAATCCTAACTTTATTTTAGGTTTTCAGATTTAGAATATATGGTTTATGAACATTATTTTAGAGGCTACAGAGAATCTTTAATTAAGAGCTTTATTTTTTTATTTTTTCTTTATCTATTTTTTGAGACAGGGTCTCGCTATGTTGCCCAGGCTGGATAGTAGTGGCTATTCACAGGCGCGATCCCACTACTGATCAGCATGGGAGGTCTGACCTACTCTGTTTCCAACCTGGGCCAATTCACTCCTCCTTAGGCAACCTGGTAGCCTCCCACTCCTAGGAGGTCACCATATTGATGCTGAACTTAGTGCAGGAACCCAATCAGTATGGTGCACTAAGCCCAGAACTCCTGTCTCAGCCTCCCAAGTTAGGTGGGACTACAGGTGCAAGCCACCACATCCAGCTAATTGGGACTTTTAAATAAAAATTCTCTTACCTGCAATTCAAGAGGTATTTCACTACTTTGAAGCAGAAACTGTACTTCAGCCACTCTTCTAGAAAATTCTGAAGTTTTTTGTTCATGGACTTGTAACTCCTCCTAAAACACAATTTTTAAATGATAACAGCTTTGTGCTTCTTACCTTATTTTCTGAAACCCACAATTACAATTATTGATATATAAAAACCAAGAAAGCCCTTAAATTTCCCCTAATTCCTTGTTTCTTGACAGAGTTCCAAAAGTAAAAAGTCTTGTAGAGGACGCCAAGAGCAAGATGATCTGCAGCTGAGGGCTGGACTCTCAGGTCATTCAAACACAGGGGCTTCTCTGGAAGATGAGCCCAAGCCTTCAGTACAAAGCCATTTGTTAATCACCTGTGTTGTATGGGCTCAATAAAAGGCTGGTGCAGAGGTTGCTTGGGGCTACCCTGCAAGGAAGGGCTAGCCCGCCTCCTACAAGCTTGTACTTCTAATCCGCCTTACACCTGGTTCCTTCCTGGGAGATGAGACCAGGGCCACAGAGGCCCGACGGGTTGTGACAAAACCTAAGTGCAATTAGGGGTTAGGCAAATACTACAACCCAGTGTTTTGTTTTGTTTTGTTTTGTTTTTGAAATAGAATCTCACTCTGTTGCCTTGGGTAGAGGGAAGTGGTGTCAGCCTAGCTCCCTGGGTTCAAGTGATCTCCTGCCTTAGCCTCCGGAGTAGCTGGGACTATAGGTACCTGCCACAACACCCAGCTAGTTTTTTCTATTTTTTTTAGTAGAGGCAGGATCTCAGGCTACTCTCAAACTCCTGAGCTCAAGCAATCTACCTCAGCCTCCCAAAGTGCTAGTTAGGTGTGAGCCACCACACATTTCTTTTTAGCTAAGATAGCAGAGCAGTGATTATCAACTTGTGTGCTGCAGCACACTGGTGTCCTGTGAGAGGACCTTAGGTGTGCTGCAAAAATTTTTAAAGATCATGGATTAAATTATTTTCAAAAGAAGTTCAAAGCACAGTAAATATATTCTTCTTTTTACTCTTTTTTTTCTTTTGATCAACATAATTTAAGTGTGCCATAGAAGTTTAACTATAGGGTCAAGTGTGCCATGAGATGAAAAAGGCTAAAAAACACTGCAATAGAGAGAGACAAGACTTGTGCTACAAAAGATGACCTGCCGGAGGGCTGTGTAGATATGTATGTGTAAAGAGCCCATGTGAACATTAACACACACATACAGACAGAACTTTGGCAGAAACTGGCCCACAGACTGGTAAGTTTATCATCCTTAACTGCAGACTTTTAAACCAACTGTAATTCAAGCCAAACTTAAAGGACTCTTAGAAATGATTCATTTATACTTAGAAAATCATAGTTTTAATTTCATAACTATCATGATATGTATATCCAGGAAACTGGATATCTCCAAACATTTTTCAAACTTTTTCCAAATGTATAAAAATAAATGCATTAAAAAGTGAATAAAATAGCAAAAACTAGAGTCAGAATAATATTTGAAGCATTAGCATCCATTTTATATCACACAAAATCATACACAACTGCCAACAGTTGACTGTTTTCTCACTGAGCAAGACAAAGACAGTGATTTTATATGATCCAAACAAATAACGTGTATACAAATAAGCTACTAGAAAGAATTCTCCCTAGAGTTAAAACAAAGATAATTTTGATCCTTTCCATGTGACACAACTGGCAATGACTGTTTTTAAACTGTTTTAAGCTGTTTTTTTGTGTTTTTTCTTAGAGACAGGTCTTACTTTATCGCCCTCGGTAGAGTGCCGTTACGTCATAGCTCACAGCACTCTCCAACTCTTGGGCATAGGCAATTCTCTTGCCTCAGCCTCCTGAGTAGCTGGGACTGCAGGTGCCTGCCACAAAGCCCGGCTATTTTTTTTTGTTGTTGTTGCAGTTTGGCCGGGCCGGGTTCGAATCTGGTATATGGGGCCAGTGCCTTACCCACTGAGCTACAGGCGCTGCCCTAGAAATAGTTGTTTATAAAAGACTATAAAAATTAGGATACTCAGCTTTGCGTTTTTTCTAATCTTTAACAAGTATTATTTAATTCATATAATGAAGTTTGACCAAAATCATGGTTTGGATCAGAGGATAACAAATGACAGCCTGAGAACTGGTAGCCTGTTTCTTGTAAATAAAGTTTTATTGGAACCCAGCTGCTTTCAAGCTACCACAGCAAGGCTGAGCAACTATGACAGGGACAGAATGATCCACAGCCTAAAATATTTACTATATGGCCCTTCAAGAAAAAAAAAGTCTGCTGACACATGGGATCTAGATAACCACCAGGAAATACTTATGCATTTTGATGAGGATTCTGCTAAGAGTTATTAACCTTTTTTATACTACCAACCCCTTTGGCAATCTGGTGAAGACTAGACTCTTTGCATAATACTTTAAAAATGAAACATAAAAATAAATTACATGGGATTACAATGGAAACACTGCCATATAGTTACCAAAGTATTAAAACAATTTGTGATTATATATTACTGCACTACTACATGTATCTCTATTAATACCTTCAAGGTATCGCAATAGACCTACTATAACAGTAATAACTATAACAAATGAAAATGATCCAAAAATATCTGGGTGTTTTTGTTTTATTTTAGAGACACAGTCTTGCTCTGTTGCACAAGTAAAGAAACAATGCTGTGATCTTAGCTTCTGCGGGAATATGTAACTCCCGGCTCAGGCAATCCTCCCAGCTTAGCCTCCTGAGTAAGTGGGAGGGACTACAAGTATAAGCCACCACACCCAGAGTTTTTTTTTTTTAGAAACAGGGTCTGGCTATGTTACCCAGGTTGGTCTCAAACCATCCTCCTACCTCAATCTCCCAAAGTGCTGTGTGTCACAGGGGTGAGGCACCACATCCAGACCTGTGATATTCTTGATAACAAAGTCATATATAATGATCCTGCTCCTATGTTTGTTTATTACATGCATGACCGAAACAAACGTTACATTTTAGTTAGACTTTTTTTTTTTTTGCAGTTTTGGCCAGGGCCAAGTTCTAACTCACCATCCCTAGTATATGGCACCCTACTCCTTGAGCCACAGGCGCCACCCTAGTTAGACATTTATTTACATTAAGAGGTAATCTTTTCCCATTCAATGTCATTTTATCTATAAACCCTAGATTAATAACATTACTTGCCAACATTTCCCTGGATATCATAAAGGAAAAAATAGAATTCATGTCTCTCTCAAAAGATAATGAAAGAAATAAGATTTCTTTGTAACTTTTCTACTCAGTACCAAGAAAGCAAACTGGATATTAAAATGTCAACTGTGTACAAAAAATAAAATCAATTTTATTCTGTTAAATTACCTTCAGCCTTTCTCTGTCCTCTTCAGACAGTGACTGTAATTCCATTTCTTGAAGAGCTTTTCCCATCCACTCATCAATGACATTTTTTAAGTTAATAATTTTGTCCCACAAAACTAGAGCTCGACCAAGGTTTTCATAGTAGTCTTCTGTCTTCTCATTTATCTATTATAATTTTAAAATGTAAATAAAATATGTAGCACTGACAGTATGAAAATCATTATTTTAGTCAAACATAATTTTAAAATAAAATGTCAGTTTACCATTATTGGATGAATATTCATGTAAAAGAAAATTATGTAGCTCTTTTCCTTAAAAAAAAAAAAGCCTAGCTGATTTGCTGTAGTTTATATGCAGTTCAAAGCCACTATTGTCCTAATTTCTAAATCACAATTTTTCTTTTAAAAGGTCCTTAGAAAAACAAATAAAAATATCATGAAGTAAATTCTTAGTTTGTAACAAAAAATATCATTACTACTCATCCAAAAATGTGTTAAATATGCCATTGAATATCAACATCTTATACAAATGGGTAATATATGAATTAATTTATTTTAAATAAGTTGAGTGTTTATTTTTATTTATTTATTATTATTTTTTTTTTTTGAGACAGAGCCTCCAGCTGTCCCCCTGGGTAGAGTGCCATAGCATCACAGCTCACAGCACCAACTCCTGGGCCCAAGCGAGTCAGTCTCCTGCCTTCACCTCCCAAGTAGCTAGGACCATAGGCACCCGCCACAATGCTTGGCTATTTTTTGGTTGCAGCCATCATTGTTGTTTGGTGGGCCCGGTCTAGATTCGAACCCGCCACCTTAGGTGTATGTGGCTGGCGCCTTAGCCACTTGAGCCATGGGTACCGAGCCGAGTGTTTATTTTTATGCCCAGAAGTAGGGCCTAACTTCAGTTAATTAAAAATTAATTCCTAAGCTATAAGCTTTATGTTATTTGAACACTTTTACAATAGTGTTAGTGGCTCACGCCTATAATCCCAGCACTCTTGGAGGCTGAGGCAGGTGGTGACTGCCTGAGCTCAGGGTTGTTCAAGACCAGCCTGAAGTAGAGCAAGACCCCATCTCTAACCATCTCTAAAAATAGCCAGGCATTGTGGCGGGTGCCTTTAGTCTTAGCTACTCGGAGGCTGAGGCAAGAGAATCACTTGAGTCCAAGAGCGTGAGCTTGCTGTGAGCTCTGAAGCTATAGCACTCTACCAAGGGTGACAAAGTGAGACTCTGTCTCAAGAAAAAAAGTTATTATTAAACAGAATTTGTACTCAATCAAATTATCACGTACATCGAGCCATCTGTCCACAATAATATTAGCCTCTTTCTCAAAAGGGGGCTCTTCAAAAGTTTTCATTTTATTTAGATGAAATTGTAGATTTTTGCAGATCTGGTTTAACTTGTCTACAACTTCTGAATGTTCATTAAATTCCTCCTTGACAACTTCAATCTGTAAAAAAAGATATGAAAGATGTTCTTTGTATGCTGACATAGACATACAGCTGAGAATCACAATTCTATTATAGGCTATTCAGCTTTAAAAACCACGTCACACAAAAAGCACTCCTCCTTACATTGTTCTTCTTTAAAGCAGGCTTTTATTGTCTCACTTTCTCAATGAAAAGTTTTTAGAATTTTAACCACTGGTTCAAGGATGATTCCACACTGAAATTTCCTTCATTTCTGCATAACAAATAATAATGGTCTAAAACCACATTTCTTGTCCATGTGATATAAGAGTCCCCCCAAAAGCACCCCTATTGAGTGGTATTAAAAAATGATAATTCCTATGATAGGAATGTTGGAATTATCTTTTTAATGATAATCTTAAGTGCTTATCTGAATTAAAAAGAAACCCAAACTCTAAAACATCTTTAATTTGACTTCTTGTTTAATTTTTCATAATTCAAACTCCCTAATTTCTAATATGAGAAGTTAAATGCTATTTTATCAAAAGGAAAATCTCCAATCACTTGGAAATTAAACAACAAACATTTCTAAATATGGGTCACAGAAGAAGTCTCAGGGAAGTTTTAATATATGTCAAATTATAAGAAAGCACTAAGACTTGTGAAAGTGTGAAGTGTCAATAAGAGGGAAAGTTACAGCACTAAATGTATATATTAGAAATGAGGAAAACTATGAAACCAATAACCTAAGCTACTACTTCAAGGACCTAAGAAAATAACAAAATAAACCCAACGCAAAGCTCACTTCAGCTGCAGGTGTATTAAAATTGAAACAATACAGAGAAGATTACCATGTCCTCTTCACAAGAATGACATGCAAATTCATGAAACATTCAGTATTTAAAAATAAATAAACTGAAAGCAAGCAAATTGCAGTCAACATAAAAAACAGAATTAAATTAAAAACAATACTAGAGAAAAATTAATAAAACAAACTTTTCTTTGAAAAGTTCAGTAAAACCAACAAACCTTTAACAAGACTGACAAAGTAAAAAGAGAAAAGAAAATAATACCAATATTCAGAATAAAATAGGAACACCACCACAGACACTGCAGACATCCAAAGCGTAACATGGGAATGCTGTAACTCTATACACAGAAGCTTGAAAACTTTGATGAAATACACCAAAACTTTGAAAAACACAAAGTACAAATCATCCAGCATTAAATACACAATGTGAATAGTACTGTGTACTATTAATAGGAAGGAAATTGAGGGACTTATGTAAAAACTCCCCACAAAGAAATCTACAAGTTCAGATGGCTTCACTAGAGACTTCCACCAAACATTGATCTACAGGGGAGTTAGGCAGCCTAGTGTTCATCTCAGGCTGTGCCTGTACACTGACCATACAGAAGGAGGGAGCAGAGAAAACCTACCACAAATACACCCCTGCTTGGGTCTGTGTTGGGAACAGGGGATGCAGAGTTGAGGGAATAAATAAATAAAGAGGAGTTTACCCCTAATAGACACAACCTCTTTGGGAAAACAGAAGAGAAGGAAACACTCTCAATTCATTTTATAAAAGTAGTTTTACTCTGATATCAAAACCAGAGAAAAGGCAGAAACTACAAACCAATATCCCTCATGACTACCTACACAAAAATTCTTAACAAAATATCAGCAAATAGAATTCAGCAATATAGAAAAAGAATGATACACTATGACCAAGTAAAGTTTATTCTGGGAACTCAAGGCTGGTTCAACATCCAAAAATTAATCAATGTAATCCACCTTTTTAACAGGCTGTCAGAAAAGAAATCACACAATCATACCACTTAATGCAGAAGCATGTATATAAAATGTATATAAAGCATGTATATAAAATGATATAGCCACTCTGAAAAACAGTTTTACAGACCAGGCATGGTAGCTCTCTCCTATAATCCTGCCACTCTTGGAGGCCAAGGCAGATGGATAGCTTGAGCTCAAGAGTTCATGACCAGCCTGGACAAAAGCAAGACCTCCATCTTTACTAAAAATAGAAAAGCTATTTTTAGGCAAGAGGATCACTTGAGCCTGAGTTGGAGGTTGTTCTGAGCTATGACTCCATGGCACTCTAGCCAGGGTGACAGCTTGAGACTCTATCTCAAAAAACAAACGGAACAGTTTTTACAGTTTTTTAAAAAAATAAAACATGTACTAAAAATTAACATTTACCCAGCAACCGCACTACTGGGCATTTATCCCTGAGAAATAAAGACTTACAGTCACCAAAAGCCCATTCACAGTTTCATTCATAAAATTCAAACATTAGAACTCAGATGTCCTTCAGTGGATGAATAGTTTTGGTTTGGTTTGTTTGAGACAGAGTCTCACTATGTCACCCTTGGTAGAGTGCCATGGTGTCAAAACTCACAGCAACCTCCAACTCTTGGGTTTAAGTGACTCTCTTGCCTCAGCATCCCAAATAGCGGGGACTATAGGCGCCTGCCACAACACTTGGCTATTTTTTGTTGCAAATGTCATTGTTGTTCAGCTGGCCTGGGCTGGGTTTGAACCTGCCAGCCTCAGTATATGTGGCTGACACCATAACCACTGTGCTACAGGTGCCAAGTCAAGGGTGAATAGTTAAATTGTGGTACATCCATACCATAGAATACTGCTCAGCAACAAAGGGCAACAGACTATCATGCAAGAACCTACGTGATTCTCCAGAGAATAATGCTGAGTGAGACCAGCCAATCTCAAAAACATACATATCATATGATTGATTCCATTTTTAAATGACAAAATTATAGAAAAAGGCAATATATTGTTGGTGAAAGGGGTGGCGAGGGTTGGAAGTAGGAGGGATGTGGACAGGGCTAGAAAACAACAGTAAGGGGTATTCTTGTGGGAATGGAAATGCTTTTTATCTTCACCGTATGATGTTATTATCCTGATTGTAATGTTCTATAGTATTTATAAGATTTTACCTTTGGAGAAACTCAGTAAAGGAAAACACAGGATTTTTTTTGGTATTATTTTTTAACCACTGCATGTGAATCTATAATTATCTCAAAATAAAAAGTTTAAAGTAAAAAATTAAACTGATACACTGGCAGAGCTGAGATTCAGACTAAAGTCTTCTTGCCCCTGGTTCCGGACTCTTCATTGAGGCTCAGTTAATGAAATATACAATGTATAGTTCCTATCTTTCTTTTTTAAAAACATACAAAGAACTTTCTTGTTACACTGGTCCAAGTTTCCACAAGGTGAAGAGAAGGAAAAGGGTAGGAGAGGGCATTTTAGCATTGACAGAAATCATGGGTTTTATCCTCCAATGAATGAAAATGGTAAAACAGAGGGTACCAGGCCCACTCTAGCATTTCCCAAACTTAAAAGGTCCTCAGACAGTCCAGTCTCCCAATCTGACTCTCACACTTCTGTCTTTCAATAAAAAAGAGTAGAAATTTGTCACCATATCCTAGATAAACATCGGTTTCTATGGTTTTAAAGAACAGAAGTTCTCAGTGGTGTCAGCTTCCAGCTCCTGGTGCAGAGCATCATAAACACTCAGGCTACAGAACTGGCTGTCTCTGAAGACAGCACCTCAGTCATCACGAAACTCACACAAAGTTATGTCAGCAACCAGTACTAACACTTGCTTTTTTCTGAGACTCCCAAACAATTTGAGGAAAGAATTAAACACTAGTAAACTAAAATGTCTGTATTTTTTATACAAAATAACCTCTTGTTTCAACAAACATAAAGTGCCCATATACTTGATATCATGTTAGATACAAAATTCTCAGTAAAATAAGGCAAGTCTACACCACTGGACATTTCTTAAAGGTAATTATAGTTATTTTATTAATGTTTAAAATAACCTTTTGCAACTAAGCCATTCTAGTTGATTAAAGAGTATAGCCAAAGAAAAGTTAGCCAAGTTAACCTAGCCCCACTTTTTTCTTCTTATAGAAGCTGCTAATATAACTGTGAAAATTGCAATATGTAAATTAGACTGTATTTATGAATAGGCAGGATCAGAGTGCATGAAGAATTCAACACATGGACATGTGTTAGTTTTCTCCTTCATGTTGCTGTCTTGTTGTCCAACAGGTTAGATGAGTTACACCTCCCTGGGATCAGCATTTTGTACCTGTCTTCTCTCTCCACCCACATAGGCTGGAGACCACAGCATACGATGACCAAGCCAAGAAGATAGAAGCTGTCGTCATCATCTTCATCATTTTTATTAGCATCACTTCATTAGTAGTAGTGGTATTACTTAAAACCTCAAGCCCACATGATAAACCCATTTGGAAATAAAAACAATTTTTATGGCTTCAGAGTTTTTTGGCATCTGGGGAAAATCATTTATTGGAGAAGAAGAGGTATAGTTAGATCAGTAAAGAAAAAGGAAATCAGTAAATTTGCAAAGTATTATAATAAATATCTTTGGTATAAAGATTTTCCCTATTTAAGGTTATTTCCTTAGGATTAATTCCTAGAAGTGAAATATTCCAATCGTAGAAAGATTTCCAAAGATCTTGAGTGACATTGTCAGTGTTTTCTACAAAATGTTTATTGCAGCCCAATTCATAATAGCCAAGTCATGGATGCAGCCTAAATGCCCATCAACCCATGAATGAATAAACAAATTATGGTATATGTATACCACGGAATACTATGCAGCTATAAAAAAGATAGAGATTTTATCTTTTCTGTTTACCTGGATGGAGCTGGAACATATTCTTTTTAGTAAAGTATCTCAAGAATGGAAAAAAATATCCAGTGTATTCAATACTATTATGAAACCAATATATAAATACATGTTCATACAAATGATAAAACACAAGTATAGTCCAGAAAGAGGGATAAATCAGTGTCAAAATACTCCCCTTGGGAAGTTATGCACTGATGCTGGCACCCAGTCCACCTTTCAAAGCAATCTGGGAACTCTTTTTCTGGAATGACCATCAGAGCTGTTATAGTGTGGGGGTCTGACAGTTAAGTTCACAAACTTGTCACCATGCACTTTCTTGGTAGCACTGCACCACCAACTCAATAAGGTTTCATAACCTTGGAACATCAGTGTCTCACAGCTGTGTTTGTGTCGACAAGTGGCAGTGTCTTGTGGAGCAGTGTTCATTTTTGTCATTATGTGTTTTTGTGTGCCATACAACAATAGCTCTGATGGTCATTCCAGAAAAGAGTTCCAAAATTGCTTTGAAGGGTGGACTAGGTGTCAGTGCAGAGCTTCCCAAGAGGAGCTCTTCAAAGGAGACCATAGTGATATTCAGCAATGAGGTCTGTAGCACCTTTGTCAACTTAATTGTCAAACCTCACGTATATACTAAGCAGCTATTGTTATAAGACACCTAAGAAAGGGGTTCTATAATTGTTTTATTTTATATTTTTTCTATTAATTCATAATAAAAACACCATCTACACTTCAAGTTTAACATGATAGATTTAGTATACATGTTTGTCTCTATTCTTTCTACAAATGCTACTTTAAGGGCAGACAAAAATTAAAATGGTATAAATCCACAGGTACAAAGAAAAGAGAGGATGGGAATGCTCTCAGATGAGAGGTGAGAAGCTAACCAGAGGAAGCCAAAACCTCAGCCTAGCAGGAGATGGGGAGGGGGAGGGAGGAAGCCAACAGAAGTAAGTCCGTCTGTGCCACGGAATCTAGAACAAGTCTATAAATTACCTCACAGTACCCATGAAAGCAGCCCCAAGCAGGAAGATTCAGTGACATTTTTAAGAGAAACCCAGTTAGACTCTCCAGTTCTCTTCCTGCTTAGATGCCTCCCTCTGGACCCTGCTGGAAAACCAAAGGTTGACTTTCTGGAGACGCTCTAGACTCAGTGCTGCTGAGCACAGCTGAGGACAGAGGAGAGTCCTGTTGTGACAGCCACAGAGGAGCTAATGATGGCAGAAAGGTCAAGGCCTGGCACTAGATTCCACGTAGGGCAACTCACCCAGGAGAGGGGCTACCTGCTGCAGGTTCCAGGAGGTGGTGTGTTAGTCAGATAAATAACTTACACAGAAAGTAGTGTCCAGTTACAAGGCAGCAGAAAGAGCTGCAGACAGGCCACACGCAGCATGGGACATCATAGCTGATACTCATTAAGGTGCCAAGTAAGTCCCAGGCACTGCACCTGGGAACCTCTGCTAGGTTCTTTACAAGTGCTGCCTCACTGAATCAGGGAAGGGATGCTTACTGCTCTCAACAGCGTGCCTCATAACAGGGCCAAGATGGGGCTCCAGGTCAGAGGATTTGCATAAACAAAGCAAAGCTGCAAGTCAAGAGGGTCTAGATATCTGGTCAGTATAAAAGACAGAGTCTCAGGGTCTACCAAAGGCAGAGACCTTGACCCTGAATAGTTTTAGGGCATAGAGAAGGGTAGCTATGTGAACTGCCTGAGGGGATCTTGCAAGGTTGAATGAACATGCTAGATTCTCTTGACAACCAGGGAATCCAGAGCTCCTTAAATCTACAAGAATGAGGACAGGATCCTCCCAGATCCCCAAACCAGACAACCCAAAAGCTGCCTGCACTAGATGGAACTGGACAAGTTGCACCCAAGAGACTCTGACTCATTCTGAACTTGGTGACTTCAGGGAAGCCAGATAGGAAATCACAGCCACATGCTGTACAACTGGTGTCCAAATAGGGTTCTTTATGACTGTTCTAAAAACTAAGTCTGAGACAGGGGGTCCAGACGAGGCTATTCCTGACACACTGGGTGTCACTTGAGCATCAGGGTTAACAGTTATAGATAAAGAATAAGTTGTTAACAATCGGATCTATTTAAGCCTCCACTGATTTGCTCTCAGCAACTGAGAAGTTTCAGAAAACTGCTTCCCAACGTTCACATGTACCAAGCAGCCCACATTTCACAGACACTTTTGACACCTTGAAAGCCCTTGTGCTGAGTTCCCATGAAATCAACAGAAAAAGCAACCTTCTGGTGTAAGCCATCTAGTGTAGCATAGAGTACTCTTCCCTAAGGCTGCCTCACTGGCTGATGCCTGTGTAAAACCATAGGAAATAATGACATCTAGTGTCCAAAAATTATTCTGCTTCAATATTGGTGAGCTGTGAACACAGAGATGGAGCAATTGGGAATAGGCATGCATGATGCTACAGAAACAATAAATAAAAACATAACTTTCCTTTGTCCACTAACAACAGAGAGGATTTTCTTGCTAATTTCATCCTCTCACATCAGCAGTGAAGACACAGGTTCTTTTTAAATAGAAGGTCAGCGCAAAGGCTGTTGCAACCTCACAGAGGTTGCAGTAGGGGCGACTCTGGGCTGTAGCAGAACCACGGCCCCAGGATCAAAACCCAGACAGAAGCAAACCACCATATATTTGAGGACTGGTTGGTTTCAAACCCTGGTGATAAATTTAATAAATTCTTAGAGACTAGATAAAATAGGGTATTGGTAACTTCTTTTAAACCAAATTTTGAGAAGACTTCATTTATAATATTCTTTACTGTCCGGCTTGCAAGTTATGTCACTATGCAAAAATTTTCTTCTGGAACTTGGACTCACCTCTGCTATCCTCTTCTTCAGGTTTTCCTTCCCCATGTACAAAGACTGCAAGGACATGACATTCTCTTCTTTCTGAATCAAAGTCGTCAAGACACTTTTAAAACTCTGATACTGTTTTAAGAGCTCTGAAACTCTTCCACACTGTTCTAGACTATGAAAAGAAAAAACAATAAATAGTTAAATGTCTGAAAATAACAAAAGCATCTTTCTCTTTGTAAGTATTTAACAGTAATGACTAATAAAAAGTGTCTATTTCACATGGTTTATAACATTATTTTACCAATTAAACCTAAGAATGATGGCACAGTTTATCTGTCAAACAGATGGTATAATCACTGAATTAGTACTGTTACCAGGTCAGTATTAAAAAGTCACCAGGGGTAAGCTCTGGAAAAAAACAGGATTTATAACCCTAAGGAATCAGTATCTCAACTTCATCACTGACCCAAAGATATACTTAGAAAACAGTTCCTCCCTAGCATTATTCTAGATTATTTCCATATGAATTCCGCAAGTCACAGGCTGTTTACGAGGACATCTTCTCTACTCATTCCAGATTTAGTCCTTTTTCAAAAGTAAAGTAGCACAGATAACATAGCATCTAGGATGCCTGATTTCTACCATAGCTAGGCCCTAACTGGTCTTGTGACTTTGAATGAGTTACTTTAGCCTCTTTGGATCTCAATTCTTTCTTTAGGAAAATCAGAAGGTTGACTGGATCTAACGGCACAAAAAGCCTTTATCTTGACTATTATACCCTCAGGTTCTGGCAGGAAATAGGAAATAGAAATTCTCAGATGAATTCTGAAGAGAAGGTGCCAAAAGGGCCTCTGATAGTTGGCAGAATTAAGGGAAATCGCCAGAGGGGCTGACGTACCCAGGGGAAAAGCCAGGGCAGGCAGGTTATGCCACCTGCCTCAAGGGGACAGAGAAGACAGTGCCCTGAGGGCACATCAGGAGGTGCCAGAAACACACGCTAAAAGAAGCCAGTAAAGAGCACTGTGGCTCCCCCGTTGCCCCTAATCTCCTCCTGTTGCCTCCCACTCCCTAGCCCAGCTGGAACCCCAGGAAGCTGCTGTGGGTGGGGGTCAGTCTCCCCGACTCCCTACCCTGTGCAGACAGTAAGGGGAGAAAGCACGGATGGAAAAAAGCCAGAGGAATTGACAACTGGAAATGCAAGCAATCACAAAAACAGCCACATCTCTCAAAGAAATAAATAATGCCACATTTTAAAAAGTAAGAATTGCCAACTGGGACTGATATGTCATGGTCTTTATAGTTCAGAAAACTTTTGTGACTAGCTCAGACTGTGCAAGAAACACAACATCTGCTCTTAAAGTAGGCGAGTGCAGTAGAGTAGGGCTCTTCACTCCCAGAGACGTCCCCATGATGATTCCTGGATCCTGTGAATGTCACCTTGCCTGCTACCTCACAAGGCAAAAAGGACTTTGCAGAGGTGATCAAGCTGAAGACCAGAAAATGGAGATTATCGGGGACTGTGTGAGTGGAGACGGTGTCATCATAGGGGTCCTTCTACATGGTTTGCCCGAAAAGAAGACACTGTCTTTTTATATATATATATATATATTCATTCCCCCTCCCCCCCGCCCAAGAAGACACACTAGGGCTTATTTTCAGGGGATGTCTTCCTCTCTGCGCCAAAATGCATGTCGTGGCTATGCAGATACACGGGTCTTATCATTGGGGTAGGTTTTATATTTAACAAATGCATAGAAATCCTGCTAGGTGGGAGGCAGGAGAAGGTGTCCAAGAAGTGAAGACAGAACTGAGGTCAGAAGAGACAAAGACACTATATGCTGTTTAAAGATGCAGGAAGGCCAGGCATGTCAGAGGCTTCTAGAAGATGGAAAGGAGTCTCCAGAAGGAATACAACTCAGTTTCAAGACTTGCTAATTCTAAAAGTATAAGGAAATAAATTGGTGGTGTTTCTAAGCCACTAAGTTTGTGCTCATTTCTTATGGCAGCCAGAGGAAACTCATCCTGGGGGATGACAATCAGGCACATTTGTATCCCTTGGAGAGAACTCTTAGGTCATTCTGGCTATAACCTAGGGCTCTTAGTCTTGTCCCAGGCACTGGCCCTGTGGGCTCCAGTGTGAAACACTTATGTGATTTCAACATAAAAATTCCAAAACTTAATTGTGCTACAGGCACTTTTTCTGATTTGGGAGGAGCATTTTTCCCCTTACCTTTCAGTGATCAATGCTTTTGTATTCTCCCACAGAAGCACTGTATTTTGGCACTGCTGATTCAAAGTTTTTTCTCTGCCATCTTTGAATTGTGGAAGAGAATTGGCCATTTCTTGTAATTGTGTCTTCTCTTCTTCATATTCATCCAGATCCTTGTCCAGTTTGAGTAATGATATTGTCCTTGATTATGAATGAGAACAGTTTGATAGCCAACCATTAACCAGTTTGATTCAACAGAACTATGGGTAACTTGGGGAGCTATTGAACTTTCATTTGTCTCCATAAGGGTCATGTCAATATTACACATTTTTATTACAGACATCAGGAGGCTCTTGGCATTTACAGAATACTAATTTGGTGTTTTTGAATAACATAACAAATACATGGAACCATGAGCAGTAATTTTTTCTATGATGAACACACATGTAAAAGGAATGTATTATGCATATGAGAGAAAGTGAGGGAAAAAAGATGTGTGTGTGTGTGTGTGTGTGTGAGGAAGCGGGCAGGACGTGTGAGGAGGAGGATGGATGATCCAAGCTGCAGGGCTCCTGAGGGAGGAGGGGGCAGCCTCCGAGGAAGGAAAAAGCCAGGGAAATCCGGCAGTCTGTGCTATGCACAAAATCTCTCCCATATCAAAAAGGAGTCATTTAGCCAAGGGTGGACTAATCCCAGAGGGATGACTCCATTCATCTATGTCTAAAGTGCTCACTGCCTTGACTTCCCTCCTCTCAGGCAGATTTCACTCCCTGCTACTCTACCAAACTGTTCCCGTCAACACCTCTGATAACCCCCACCTGGCAAAAACCTCAATCCATTCTCAAGCTTCACCTTGTGTCACTGGTCAGTGCCATAGGACACAGCTGATCACTCCTCCTCGTTGAAATGCCTTCTCCCATAGCCATGGGACTCTCGTGATCTCCCTCCTCATACATTGGCTCCTCCTCACCTCCCTGGTCTCTCAGCATGGAAAGCCCCAGAGATGGCTGCAACATGGACCTCTGACTTGGACCTCTTCCTCATCTGTCTGCACTTACTCCCCAGCAATCCAGTTTCATGGCTTTAAATAGCCATGAGAAAATGAGAAAAACTCTCATCCACCCAGACCTCTCTGCTGACTCGTAACACCATCTATTTTTATGTCTTACTGACAGCACTACTTAGTGTCAAATAAGTATTTCAAGCCTATCTTTTCCAAAACTGAGCACTCCTGATGATCTGTTCACCACTCCAAATCACTCCAGTCTTTCTCTCTTCACTTCAATGGCAAGTCCATTCTTCCGACTGTTCGTCTCAAACCTGGGAAGCATTTTTAACTCTAATTTTCCTTTTATGCCTTACGTCCAATGCATCAACAAATCTTCTGGACCCTTTCATCAACATACACATAGAAGCGCAGCCCTTCTCTCCACCTCCCCCAGCCCATGCTGCCATCTCCTTTACCCCAATCACCACAGTAGGTCAAACCAGATGCGTGTGTCTCCTCTTGACACTTAGAGTCCACTCTCAACACACTGGCCAGAGAGAAGCATGATGATGAAAACCACATCACTTCCCTCTGTTCAGACTTCTCCAGTGACTTCCCATGTCACTCAAAGGACAAACCAAAGTTACCACATGCCCACAAGTCCCTGCATGAACTAAGACATCTGTCCAAATTGTCTCTGACTGCCCCCGCTGCACTTTCTCTTCCAATGCACCTGACCTTGGTACCTACTGCTGCCTCAGCCCAGACAGCTCCTCCTCCAGGTAGACAGCTAGCTTGCTCTCAGTGATGCCAATGTCACCCTTCCTGACAGCCCTTTTGAATCCCTCCTCCTTGCTCCCTTAGTTTTTGTCCATGGTTTTCATTACCATGAGATATGCTAAGTATCCTGCTCCTCTCACTAAAAAATAAGCTCTAGAAGGGGCAAGAACTTTCGTCTATTTTGTCAACTGCTATATCCCCAATGCCTGGCACAGTATATATGTTTTTCTCTTGATAATTAAACTTAACATATGGTTTTTCATTTATGAGAATTTGTCTCTATTATCTATGAATATGTCATTAAAATTTATTAAAGCAATAACTAAATTAATAATTAGTATAATGTCTCATTAAGAACTGGGACACTTCAGGAGCAAAAGTCTGACTGGGATGAGGTCATGGGGAGATTTCAGAGGGAGAGTACACTTAGTGTAACTGAGGGTCTTGGCCAGCTAAAGACCCCTCAAGAGACCACCGAGCCTGAGGAACTAGGGGTGGGGTAGAAGAGGGGACAGAAGGTGGGAGAGATTTAGCAAGAAGAGAAGAGTTCACAGCAGTGACTCTCACTAACTTTCAACTTTCAGACCATTCTGGATGCTGGAATTAAAATAGCAGCCTGTGTACGGGAGGTCACCAACCTCAGTCTACCCTGATTCTGCTCAGTCTCCAGAATCAACACTAACCTTAGCTTGCCTCTTCAATTCAGTCTTTTGTCCTCCTAATCAGACCCCACCCTAATCCTGCCAGGAGAAGGGGTGGCAAATAACTAAGGGAGAAAGTGCACAGATGTGGCAGATACATCTTCTCCCCCTCCCACCCGTTTCTTTAACATTAGAGGGGTGGAGTCTGCTAGGCTTCCGTATGTAAGACGACTCCACAGTAAACACACTGAGGAACAGGGGATTGCAAAATATGTGTGGTGCTTTACGCACCTCACCCCTGACTTCACCTCCTTGGTCCACAAGAACACACACTTTAAAGAGTAAAAAAATTACACATCATTTTGTTAAGGCACAATATTAACCAAAAAATGCCCGCTTGGAAAGTCTACAGAAGAGCACACTGAATGCTGAGTAGAGTAGGATGGGCCTGAAGCAGACAGATGTGGGAAGGATCGTATCACCTAATAGGTATGTAAAGATACAGAAACGGGCCGCACACAATACCTACCGTTGTTTCACAGCTGGAGCTGTGGGATCCTTAAGACCAATCTTACTGATCTGATTCTGCACATCTTCAATATTTTTAAGGAGTTCTTCATTTTTGGAAACGCAAGCCTCTAGCAACTCGTGTTCCTCAGTGAGTCCCTCCCGCACACCATGTGTCTCCAATAACTGTACTGACACAGCATCAGAAAGTTTCTCACAGGAGGTGTCTTCACCCTTTGTAGCGTCTTTAAAGCTCATATCAAGCATCTTCAAACGTTCGTCCAAGCGTCTGGCATTGTCTTTCATCAGTTGAATTTCTTCTGCTTTATTTTTTGCTGTCAAAGTATTTTCTGATATTGCCTGTGTACCTGAGGCTGAATGGCCTGGAACAAGCTCAGCAGAGAGTTGAGACATTCTGAGAGACCCCAGAAAATTCTCCAGTGCCTTGAGGACATCTTCAGTTGTCTGCACCTTGTGGTTCATTTCTTCCAGTTGTGTTTTGCATTTCAGTATAATCTCCTGCACTGCATGCACATCCAGTGGATGTAATTCCTTCTGTACAAAGTTACCTGACTCTCCTAAATTGTTGCATATTTCAATCTGCTCTGCTATAGAATCTTGGATATTCTAAAATAAAAGTAAAAAAAGCTAAAAAGACTCAGGCAAGAAGAAGAGAGACTGTGCATCAGAAACTAACTCCAAATTACCTGACTAGATTTGATCTAGAAAAATGCTTCTCAGTTTGACCAAAGCTGACAGTTGCAGCATAAGGAAGCATTTGAATTATGAATGAGACGGCCCAGTAGTTTCATTATCTGATGCCCTTCCTGATGTTTCAGTCCCCCAAAGTATAGAAATCTATCGCTTCAAAGAAAATAATTAGAGAGTGAACTGCTGAGAACTCTATTTTCTAATTTGAAAAATGAAACAGATACCTTGGATTTAAGATGAGATTTGGAATAAGAAAATTATATAATATGCTAATCTAACTAGACAAGTCTAGTATGATATTTACTAATTTAGTCATTGAAGAAGGCATTCATAAATAAAGCCTCGTTTTGGTATTCAAAGAAAACGCCCCATTATTTACTACATAGTACCCACCTCCAAATTTGTAAGGAATTAAAGAGTTGAGAAATAAATAAGAAGTCTAAATTACTGAAGATTTTTCAGTCGTGGCTCATATTCTAATTCTATACTATGATAAATAACTAATGATTCATAAATATCTATAAATCTCTGAAGAATGGGTCATTCTGTAAATACACCATGAGAACTTACACTTACCCTTAGGTTTTGATAAAGGCCATCAGCATCAGTGAGATAAAATTCCTGGACAGTCACTTCACTCGGGGGCAGGTCTGAGTCACAGAGAAGGCGTAACTCATTCTCCACCAGT
The DNA here is from genome assembly GCA_963575145.1 of Galago senegalensis. Classification (NCBI taxonomy): domain Eukaryota; kingdom Metazoa; phylum Chordata; class Mammalia; order Primates; family Galagidae; genus Galago; species Galago senegalensis. The sequence continues at coordinate 14,233 of CAUYTI010049630.1, read as the reverse complement.
AACACAATCTGTATTGCAGTCTCCAAAGACTTCATTCTGGGTAAAAAACAAACCAGAAATGAGGGGAGAATACAGCAGAATTGTATCCTACAGAATATATTAACACCATTATTTAACCAAGAATATAATTACACAATAAAAATATATAATCCTATGTATAGATCATTATTAATGATTTCTTCTTTTACTCTCAAAAGTATCCCAATACTGGGGGCAGCACCTGTGGCTCAAAGGACTAGGGCGCCAGCCCCATATGCCAGAGGTGGTGAGTTTAAACCCAGCCCCAGCCAAAAACTTCAAAAAAAAAAAAAAAAAAGGATCCCAATATCCAAGCATTTTTATTTTCTGAGACAGAGTCTTACTATGCTGCCCTCGGTAGAGTGCTGTTGTGTCACAGCTCACAGCAAACTCGAACTCTTGGGCTTAAGTGATTCCCTTGCCTCAGCCTCCCAATAGCTGGGACCCACCACAACAGGCAGTCATTTTTTGATTGTAGTTATCATTGTTGTTTCACAGGCCCAGGCTGGATTTGAACCCGCCAGCTCCGGTATATGTGGCTGGTGCCATAGCCACTGAGCTATAGAGGTCGAGCCTCCAAGCGCTCTTAATAGTTTTAAGAGTTATCACACTGAATGGAAAATTGTAAAATATGTCAAGTCTTTTCCTTTCCTATGAAATAAATTTTTTAATGTAATCTAACTTCATTTTGATGACTAAGAATACATATAGTTATTTTATTATAATTATGGGATAATTTGCTAGATGGAAATATAGTGAGGTTCAAATGTACCAGTAATGTGCTGAAATGTGTGAATGTGGGTAGGTGACATGTAGACTCTGAGTCTTAATTTCTTCCCATGTGAAACAGGAAATGTGTACTGGAGATATATAGCCTCTGGATATGGGATAATGACAGAACTCTCTATTCAGCATGCCCGGAAAGGTTATGTGACTTGGCAAAATTCATCTCCAAGAGGAGACAGAAGGAAAGGTAGGCTTCTCCAGTGGCCTTAGGAGCCTGTCAGACCTTAAGACCCACTGAAGTCTCTAGTTACCAGTGTGGCCTGGTTACATTATTTAACCTCCCTGAGTATCATATGCCTTATCAGAAAAACAGCAATCATAATGGTAACCTCTCTTAAGGTTGCTGTGACATTTAAATAAAATAACACACTTAGTCTGGTAATAGCCTTGCTTAAAAGAACATTTTAAAATTTAGCAAATTTATTAAATTCATGGACCAGGCATGGTAGCTCATGCCTATAATCCTACACCCTGGGAGGCCAATGCAGGAGGATTGCTTTAGCTCAGGTGTTTAAGACCAGCCTAATAAGAGTGAGACTCCACATCTAATAAAAATGGAAAACTTAGCCAGGCAGTGTGGTGGTGCCTGTAGTCCCAGACACTTAGGTGGCTGAGGCATGAAGATTGCTTGAATCTAGGAGTTTTTGAGGCTGCTGTGAGCTCTGATGAGGGCACAGCACTCTACCCAGGGTGACAGAGTGAGACTCTTGTCTCAAACATAAAATAAAATAAAATAAAAATAGAATAAAAAGGTATAAAATAAAAATAAAAACTATCTCAGAATTTTACCTGGTCTTAAGTGCCATCTGAAACTCTCTTTCCTTTCCCTTTAAACTGTTTCTTTCTTTAACCATAAAAGGCTTCTTTTTGTCACACACAAGATTTTCTAACTTCAGTGAAGTGATTTCAAATGCCTTCCAACATGTTTCAGTTTCATTTTGTAAGAGCTAAATGAAACACATAAATTGATTTATCAATTAATGGGTTAATAGGTACAATTCTTACAAAATGAGACAATTATCATCTGTGACAGCAAATACAATGTGTTACACAAAAATCATTTTAAAATATTTTCCTTGTGATTACCAGGGTTGGGACTTTACGTAGCAGCCACTTAGCAAACATTGTTTTTACACACACACACACACACACAAATATATATATATATTCCAACAACTTACAAGTGAACTGTCATTTAGGGCAGTGATTTTCAACCAATGTGTGGTGGATCTTATGTATGCCATAAAATTTTTTTAAGATCATTAATTAAATTATTTTCAAAAGAAGTTCAAAGCACAGCGAGTATATTCTTTTTTTCACTTTTTTTGGATCAATATGATTTAAGTGTGCCCTGGAAGTTTAACTATAGTTTCAAGTGTGCCCTGAGATAAAAATGTTGAAAAACACTGCTTTAGGCAAAAAAGACATTAATTAGAGGACCTATTCAATGAAGTCAAGGCTGCCGACAGTAAGGCTGTCAATGGCATCCAAACTCCCTTCTTTTTTTATTTTTACTTTTTTGAGACAGAGTCTCATTATGTGGCCCTTGGTAGAGTGCCGTGGTGTCACAGCTCACAGCAACCTCAAACTCTTGGGCTAAAGCAATTCTCTTGCCTCAGTCTCCCAAGTAGCTAGGACTACAGACGCTGCTACAGCGCACACTATTTTGTTGTTGTTGTTGTCATTATTGTTTAACAGCTCCAGGCTAAATTTGAACCTGCTAGCCCTGGTGTATGTGGCCAGTGCCCTAACCACTGAGTATGGGCACCAAGCCTAAACTCCCTTCTTCTAAAGTAGAAACACTTTTGATTACAATTTAGAAAGATATAGATGTAAGAACAGATACTCTATTTTTTCTATATAGTAAATCCTTATCACCAAAATTGGAGTGAACAAAAATTCTTTCTAAATGAACAAGAAATGAATGAAATTAACATATACTCTATAAGTAATGCCTATAATGCCATACTAGTCCACCTCCTTATTTTGCATTTCATTATTTTTTTAAAGGCACTGGTATCGAATTCTACTGAGATATTAGTAATATGATTTGTTCTTCACTTTCCCCAAAGATTAGTACAACTTTCTAACCAGCTCATTACTGAGTCACTGGGAAAGGTCTCCAGATAGTTTCTTAATTGGGATGAAAACATGTTAAACCCATCATTTGAACAAGAGGGGTTTTTCACACATAAATTTTGCTTATCAGATGAAAAATACGGAGGAGCCAGATAGTAGAGTATGACGAGACCTGGCATAATAAAACAAGGAAACCAGAAAACTTGCAAGGATGAAGCAGGAGCTGACCTGTGAGGGTTGGCTCTCATGTACTCACAAGCATGCTGTAAGAATGCCACACTGCCATGCACAGACCATCCTCCAAATGAGGACAAGACATATTTGTAGAGCTTATGATATATATGCCCACCACTAACAGACAGTTTTTTCTCTTGCTCCTGAGTCAACAGAAATACTTCCTCTGAAGGAGAATGACCCATCCTTTAGAGCAAAAACACCCTCACTGTCTGCCCCTTAGTGCCCAGCATCAGAAAGTCAACAACTGGTGTACTGCACTTTTAGACGGTGTAACAATCTCATCAAGCACATGACACAAGCAAATACTCAGAGTCACTGGTTTGTCAATTTTGGAGCAACTGAGATCAAGTTAATAGCCCTTCAACATGTTTTTGACCAATTTATCTGAAGCCCCCCCCAAAACAAACAAACAAACATACAAACAAAAAAAAATGTCCTTTTCAAGCCACAATATCTGGAGTTCAGATTAAAATGCAGGCAACAAATTCAGCCCCTGAATTAAAGTCTTTCCTGGGTTTGGTACTTGAAAGCAAATCCCTTTCTGGAATAAGATGACATTAGAAATGCAAGCCAACAAAGAGAGTTCCTTGGAAACATTTGGCATATGTGATCTCAACAAAAATGGCCATGTCTACACCCACGGTGGTATTATTTTCTAACTAAAGAAATAGCCAGACAAATAATACTTTCAGCAATTACCTGTAGATCTGTCAGTTTAGCCTGCAGACAAGCAGCATTCCTTTCCTTTTCCAGAGAGAAATCAGAAGTAATCCTGAATGTGTTGTTTTGTAGCTGTAATTCAAGAATCTGTCTATGTTTATCATACCTGGGGAAAAATTGAATGCAGCATTGTAGTACTTCATTTTTAAAATAAGACAAAATTTTTTTAAATTAGTGTCAATTGTACTTGAGGAAACCCCACAGCATTTCTATTTTAGTTATTGGACCCCAAGCGAGACTAAAGGCAAACAAAACTATTAAATAGGACCACATGTTTGCATTCGTGAAATACTTGATGGATTTTCCAGCTGTATGCAAAGAGCTTACCTCTCTAGTAAACTCTTCATAGATGCACACCGATCCTTTCCATAGTTCTCTACAATGCTTTCCTCTTGCTGAGACTTTAACTCTGATGCTACATTAAAATCTGTAATTGGTTCCATTGCCTAAGCAAATATGTGAAATAATAAACAAAGTACCTCAAACATACTTAATTACCAGGAAAAAATAAATGCTTTATGCTCAAAGATACATCACTGATTCTTTATACCCTAAACCAAGGACAGTAGAATCTGTTTGAGATTTCTCAGCTCCCAGAAGTCTTCTCATAGGACAGAGGAGATTTATTAGACCGACTCTCACCTTCTAATTGGAATGACAGCATGATAAAGGAAATCTCCCAGTCCCTAAATGTTGTTCCTGCCTGAGACCACATCACCATAGGCAAAAAGAGACAGAAGCCTGACATGCAAAAGAAAACCACTGAAAACAAATGCACCCTCTTCCTTCTTCCACACTTTCTGACTGGCAGTCTTGGGCAGATATACAGTAAGCACCAAATTACCTACAATTCAAGAATTTAGAAAATCCAATTCCTGAGGAAAATGAAACATATTATAATGAAGAAAAGGAAAAAGTAAATAATAAGTGAACTTATTTATGTTGGTGAAACTGAGGCATCTGTGCAGATCAAGCTGAACCTCCTCTACCCTCAGTAGCAATGTACAATGACAACTTGCACTCATAGTCCAAATGGTCTCTGTTTGAGAGAACGGTTTACATATTCAGAGGAAGATTAGGTTATGTTCCTTACAGCTTTGGCTCATTGCCTTTTTTTTTTCTTTGAGACAGAGTCTCAAGCTGTCACCCTGGTTAGAGTGCCATGGCACCAGCTCACAGCAACCTCCAACGCTTGGGCTCAAGCGATTCTCTTACCTCATCCTCCCAAGTAGCTGGAATTAAAGGCACCCACCACAAGGCCCGGCTATTTTCTGGTTGTAGTTGTCATTGTTGTTTGGCAGGCCCCGGGCTAGATTTGAACCTGCCAGCTCTGGTGTATGTGGCTGGCACCCTAGCTGCTAAGCTATAGGTGCTGAGGCTGGTTCACTGCATTCTAATTCTCTGAAAATCAGTCTTCCTTGCATCATGTCAGCGGGAATAGTGAGTTGATGAAAATAATCAGATATTTAAAACCAACACTTAATTAATGAGAAGTGATTATTGTACACATAGCCTTTGCATTGGTTTACTTCTAAAACACATTATCCATCTTCACCACCTTTTCAGCTGATGGCTGGTTATCTGCTTTTGCAAATGGCACTTCATTGTAAAAATCCTCTTCTCTATTCTCAGATGTGGCCACGGTCCCCCTAGGAAGGAATCGAAATAGCATATTAAAAATGAGCAAGGAAAATGAAACTTAAAAGAGAATAAATAATGCCTAATGTCATTTGATTTTGCAAAAGGCTCATCTTGTTATACCCTGGAGCAGAACTGTTCTTATGAAGTAAGAGCTCGTTTTTGGAAATGCCTCCCATCGCGGGCTGCAGCACTGAGTGAATCTCGGCAGCATATTTCAGGAGCCTTTCTATCTTGTGCTCATAATCTCTGAGTACTGCCTTCACTTCTTGCTGACTCTTCTGTGAAGCAAGCTCTTTACATAGCTCCCTCAGGACATCCATGTGGTGATGAAGCTGGTACAGAACACCTTCCTCAGAAAAGCAAGCCTAATTGAAGAAATAAAGAAGGACATAGGCTTCAGATGAGGTTCAGGATTATTCCGTAAGGATTAGCAACTAACAGATGTGTGTGACTTTAGCACCCCATCCGGTTATAGGCCATCTACTGTGTGCTGGGAATGACAACAGGCACTGGAGAAAAAAGATGAGGAAGTCAGCCCTGAAGGAATGAGCAGTTCAGTAACACAGAAGCACAAACACCCAGCACTTAGGGTGAGAGAGAGAGCCACTACCTGTCATGAGGGGTCAGAGAAAGCCTCTTCCTCACAAGAGGAGACCATTGTCAGCTGGATGCAGAAGGAGCAAGGATGAGTTCTCCAAGTAAAAGGGGGAGAGGACATTGCCAGCAGGATTACCAAGAGAGGTTCTGGAGGAACCAACAGTCCCACGTGGCTAGAGCACAGTAGAAGGGATCATAATGGTTCCCTGGGGCCAGACCATGAGAGGACTGAGTGGTTTTCTAAGAAGCTTAAGAGTTGTCTTGGGGGACATGGTGAGCCAGTGATATAAGATCTGTGGCTCCAAAGGATAACTCCAGTGGTGGGTATGGGAGATGCCATTATCATCATACTAAGGCAATGGCTACAGCTTAGACAGGAGGCACCACCAACAGAAAGGGAGGAGAAGAAGCTGCTCTGAAGATGGGACTTGGCAACAGACTCAACCAAGGCTGAGTGGGAAGGTAGGGGACAGAGGAGAAGGGCATTTGGAAACAGCAATGCCTTTCATAACCAAAACACAGAAGATAAAAGGAGGCCAAGTTTGAGAGGAGGTTATTACTGGTTCCATTCTGGACATGGTGAATTTGAGGTCTCTGAAGAATACCTCTGACATCAAAGGGAACACAGCACTTGGGTGGAAGGATTCAGATGGAAAGATTAAGGCACTGTCAGTGTAGAGAAGGCAGGTAAAAATCCCATAATTAGCCCCCATAATTAGCCAAAAATGGACAGCTCCCCACCCAGTTAAAACACTAAGATAATGGAATTAAAAAAGAGAGATTTGTGAAGAACACTAAAAAGAAGAACCAACTACCAATGTCATTTTTTGTTTTTTAAAGATAGGGTCTCAGCATGTTGCCCCAGGCTAGAATACAGTGGTGTCATCATAGCACACAGCAACCTCTAACTCCTGGGCTTAAGCAATTCTCCCGAGAAGCTGGGACTATAGGTACCCGCCACAACATTCAGCTGATTTTTCTGGATTTTTTTTTTTTTATAGACAGGGTCTCACTCTTGCTCAGAATGGTCTTGAATTCTGCCCTCAAGGAATCCTCCGGGCTTAGGCTCCAAGAGTGCTAGGATTATAGGCCTGAGACACTGGGCCTGGCCTGCAGCCAATTTTATAAACATAAAATTAAAAGAGACTGACATTGGAAGCAGTAGAAAGTTAAAAAATGAAAAGAGGAGTCACTGCTTTCAAATACATAAAAACAAATAAGGAACCCCAAAAGAGATCATTATATTTGCTCTAGTTGCTTTTTATCATGATTTGCTAGTTTTCACAAAAGTTCTGAGGACACTGTGTCCTGACAAAAGCAACTGTAGGTACTTTGGGGACAGCTGACACATTTATGACCAGAGTCTGAGGACAGGGGCCCGCTGAGACACAACCAGAGAAATCATGAAATATTAACACAGTGATGACTTTTCTCACTTCTGAAAGGTATGAAGCATGGCCACAGTGAGAGCTTGAACTGAAGAGATGATAATCCCAGGGACGGAGAGCTACAGGAATGTTCAGAGCAGATTTAATCCTAGGCTAAAGGCATACACAGCCATTGAAGGTAAACCCTAAAACGATGATAAAATTTCAGTGGGAATAAACTGTTGTACCTCATGTTCTTTGAGGAGACCCTTGGTCCTTCCTCTACGGATTAGTTTCTTTTCTTTATTTATTTGCTTTTCCAGTTTTGAAATATTGTCACTCAGCTTTCCCTTTTCAATATCTATTCTTAGTTGTGGAATGTACAAAGACAGTTCATGGTGAAGAGACTGCAAAAAACAAAGGCATCTATTAACTGTGGGAACAGAAGAAGCTGAAAAAGTATTTGTAGCAACAGTAAAAATACGTATAGTAACAAAAAGACAGAAATAGAGCGGAAACAATATTCTGATTTATCCATGTATCTTTAGGGAGCGTGTTTAAAAACATCTTGGACCCATAAACATATTATTTTTTCTAACAACTAAAAATGCATTTTTACATTTAGGCAAGCTAGAGACGGGAGAAACTATATGCAAATCACACATCCAAGCCAGAGGAGGCCCATGGAAATGTCATCCTGCGTATCCTGGCAAGAGGAACACTGGGGGGAAACTGAAAATGTGAATAAAAGTACAAACTTTAGATAAAAATAATGCACCAATATTTGTCTATTGACTGTGTCCAAGGTAACTGTGGGACCAGACAAAACTTTTCAGGCTCTCTCTCTCATGGTACCATGGAAGTCGTTATGTTTTTCTGAGACAGCCATAACTATACTCGGTGGTGTCATACTTATATAGCAGCTGTTCACCACCTTGCCTCTATTGTCCCCCGGGTATAAAAGGTAGAGGAGACCTTCCTATTGGGAGCACCTCCCATGAAGCTCACTGGTAGCCATGAGCTGAATAAAGCATGCTGCACCTGTCCTCAGTACCTAAGTTCTACTCTGTGGTCTTCAAATCAGAACAGTCACATTACAGTGACTATACTAATGCATGATGTTAATAACAGAAGAACCTGGACATAAGGTATACTGGAACTTTCTGTGCCATTTATGCAATAATTCTGTAAATTTAGGCCAGGCACGGTGGCTCATGCCTATAATCCTAGCACTCTGGGAGTCCAAGGCAGGTGGACTGCCTGAGCTCACGAGTTAACAGTCTGAGCTGGAGCTGAGACACAGCCTCTAAAAATAGCGGGGTGTTTGTGGCAGGTACTGTAGTCCCAGCTACTCAGGAGGCTGAGGCAAGAGAATTGCTTGAGCTCAAGAGGTTGCTGTGAGCTGTGATGCCATAGCACTCTACCCAGGGCAACAAAGTGAGACTCCGTCTCAAAAAAAAAAAAAAATTCCATAAATTTAAAACTTTAAATTTCACTTTGTTGCCTGTAGTATCATAGCTCACAGCAACCTCAAAATCTTGGGTTCAAGCAATTCTCTTACCTTAGCCTCCTGAGTAGCTGGGACTACAGGCACCCACCACAACGCCCAGATATTTTTTTAGAGACAAGAATCTTGCTCTTACTCAGGCTGGTCTCCAACTACTGAGCTCAAGCAATCCACCAGCCCCGGCCTCCCAGAGTGCTAGGAGTATAGGTATGAAGCCCTGCACCTGGCCTTAATTATACATTTTAACATTAATTAACATTAATTAGTGGAACACAATCTCAGTGGTAGATGCTTCCTATAAATCCTTGCAACAATTCTGCCAAGTAGTCAGTGCTATTCCCATTTTAACAGCGAGGCTCCTGAAAGTGAAGTACCCTGGTGCATCCAGGTTCATTGCCATCATAATCTATGCCTATTCCGCTAGGAAACTTTGTGTGAAAACTAGGACTACAGCTTAAAGGGGTGGGTCCAACAGGGGAACCCCAAGAATGACTCTGACAACAAACAGGCCCAGGATCCAACCTCTAAGCGTAAGCCCCAGACACATATTCTTACCTCCCACTTGGCACAGACAGCTCTACTCTTTTCTTCCAAAGATAGCTTTTCCTCCTCAGTTACGTTATATTTTAGTTCTTCAACTACTTTCAAATACTTGGCCACACTTTTAGTATTAAAAATTTCTAGTGCCTCCTAAAAAAGAAGCAAATGAGACCATATAAACCTCTTTCTACTGTCAAATCCCCAAAGCTAATTTTGGTGTGTCATTTACAGGTGGAACTAAGAATGGAGTCTCTGCAAACTATGTGAACATTCACCTAAAACTTCTCTTTGTAAATTGAGGTGGATATCCCTTCTGTATGTCTTGAATTCTTTTGAAGAGTTACAAAGTATTTATTATTAAAATGTTATTACTGAGTTGAGGCCCATTAATTAAGACCCCTTCATGATATTCAAAATTATTTTGATAAAAAGAAAAAAAATAAAAGCTTATTGTACAGGGTAATAAGCCCCTGGCAATGTTTCCTCTTCTAAAGTAAAGTATTGAGCAGAAAGGGCGTATGGGCGCATGTTGAGAGGGGCACCCCAATAAGAGAAAGCACACAGCAGGGTTAACCCAGCAATCCAGCTCTTGTGCACAGGCAGCATGATGCTACAGGGAGGACACATCACCTTATTGTCAACATCACAGTTTGGCCCAGGGCCAATTGTGTGGCAGTTCCACCCCTGGGAAGGAGCAGAAGTAGGGATGGGGCAGCCTTGACAGGGATGTGCCTGCCCCTTACCTGGTATACTGGACAAGAGCAGAAACCTACCTCAGTAACTAGTGAATGACAGAGCAACAAAATAGGTTGGGGCCTGGTGAAAAAGCAGAAAACCTATAGCAAAAAGAAGATGATGTGATGCATTCATTCTCTCGCTACACACAATCGCAGGCTTGGCACAGGGAGGCTCAATGATGAGCTCTGGGTCCTCCTCTGAGGGCTCCTGAGGAATGCTGCACTGGGGACTCTGGGGACACCCTAAACCTATAAGCTAGCAGGGCACTCCCATGCTGCAGGTGTCCATGGAGTCCCAGGATTCTTAGGGCAATGCCTGGCAGGGCAGGAACCTTGCTTCTGCTATGAAAATGTGTCCACTTCTCTACATGCCAAAGGCAAAGAGGGGAGACCCAGAAGGGAGATGGTCAGGGAGAGGAAGATGGCCTGAGATTGCCACCTCAGCTCCTCTCTCTGGGGAAGACAAAGCCTGGGAATCGCTATTTTTTCCTTTTGGCTTTCCTGTGCAGGTCATATCTGCCCTTCTGAAATCCAGCCTAGTGATTATTTAAAAGAACCACTGACTCTGAAGTTCAATGCAGCACTCTCAGTAGCCTGAGAGTAAAGGTAGGGGGGAAAGGCAGAGGGGACTGGCCAAGTGGAGGCTAGCAAAATAGCTGATATAACAGAGTCCAGTGTGGTTAGCAATCCAGGAAGCAAAAATAGGGCTGAACCCCAGAAGAGACAAGAAGAGAGGCTGGTGAGGGTCCCAGGTGTGCCTCTGTTCATAAAGTGTGGGAGCAGCAGGGCGGGTGCTGCCTGCCTGCATCCTTACCCCCTCAATGCAGAGTGCATTTTAACCATTTGATAAGACTGCTACAATGCCAGATAAACAACAGGACACATACTACTCCACCTCTTCACTATGTCCCAGGGTAGAGACGCTGTTTAGCTTTGCTGCTGATCCCCCTAGCACCTCCAAGAGTGTTAATTAATAGTGACTCCTAGTTTGGTTAGATCTTAAGCTGCAAGCAAGTGCCTATCAAAGCATAAGAAAATCAACCTGAACCTATCTCTATACAAAACAACATTATTAGGACTTTACCTACAGACAAATCTATCTGAAAATAATTGGTATCAATGCATTTTAGTAATAATAGTATTCACTCACATTTAGAGTATTTTAACTATGAAAAATGCCTTCATGCTCCCTATTTTCATTTAAAGCCTCACAACAAATTTGGCAACTAGATACAGCTAAAATTGTTACGCCCATTTCACAAATAAAAAGGCCAGAGAAATTAAATTCTTGTTCAATGTCACAGAATCAGCTGTGCTCTTTATCCTACATCACCAAGTACAATCAGCAGATGCACAATAAAATTCAAATTGAAAATGTCTTATTTAAATATTTATTTTTAATAGGAGAATATAGTATGATATTGAGAAACTTTTTAAAGTAACAGCAACTTTGTATATAATTATAGTGAAGGAAACATCTTGATTTCTAAGAAGATCGGTAGCTAATAATAAATATCCTATATTTAATGGTTGAAAAAATTGCTACCTTATGTTTTGAAATGAGTCCACTGGAGCTCTCTTCTTGCCCAAGTAACTGTTCAGCTTTCAAAATGTCTGATTCAGCTTCCTTCTGTGATTCTTCCACCATCAGCCTGACATCCAATTCTGGTGAAATGTCAGCTGAGTTCTTAAACACTGCAATGAGTTTTACTATGCTAATCTGCAAGGGAAAAAAAAAAAAACTCTCATATTAACACTTGGCCCAAAAATGGGCGTTGTGGCGGGCACCTGTAGTCCTAGCTACTCAGGAGGCTGAAGAAAGAAAGTCACTTGTGCTCAAGTTTGAGGTTGCTGTGAGCTATGATGCCACACATCTAGACTTAGCAACAGACTAAGACTTTGTCTCAAAACAAACAAAACAAACATACAAAACATTTGGCCCGACTTTTTAGTAGATTCAGAAGTTAATATATGTTAATATTTCCTTTAAATAGCAACTCCTATTTTCCCACTAGACAAAGGAGTATCTGATTTATTATATTTATATTTCCCACTATGCTGTAAATTATAAAAAAATAAAATATAGTGCAAAAGTAATATTTTACATTATCTTATCCTTCACCACCCAACCACTGAGCAGTTTTAAAGAACTGATTTGTTAAATAGGGAATATTAAAAAGAGACCTGGACTTTCTCTTTAGCTTCTTGAATCTTTGTCTGAAGACTAGCCTTGATAACATCTTGGATGGACTCCTGGCCCGAAACACTTTGTATATCCATTTGTAAATTATCTTCGCTTTTAGCCATAAGCTTATCATACATAGAGCCTTCAGCAATAAGACGCTGTTAAAACAAATTGAAACAAATATTCAAATTATGTATTGAATATTAATCATAACAATGACCAAATTGTTGGGAACTGGGGAAAACAAAAAAGTTCATTATTAATCCAAAATTAGGGAAATCTATATTCTAAAAAAATTGTTGCTTTAAAAATTTGTATGGGAATTTTAAATTAATACAGATTCTAAACATGTTCTTTTATAAATTATTCTTTATACAGTGAGCACATCAATAAAATGAAAACTGAAAGTAAAAGAATATCAATAAAAAAACCTTAAAATTAAGTTGTTCTAAGACAAATTGGTGGGGAAGAGAATTTAATAAATGTTACTAGAGAAAATGGCTACTGGGAAGTTATCTTTTTATTTTTTGAGATAGGGCCTCAAGCTGTCACCCTGGGTAGAGTGCTGTGGCATCACAGTTCACAGCAACCTCCAACTCCTGGGCTCAAGCAATTCTCCTGCCTCCACCTCCCAAGTAGCTGGGACTACAGGTATCCACCACAACACCCGGCTATTTTTTGGTTACAGCCGTTATTGTTGTTTGGCAGGCCTAGGCTGGATTCGAACCTGCCAGCTCATATGTGGCTGGTGCCTTAGCTGCTTGAGCCACAGGCGCCGAGCCAAGTAATCTTTTTAGAACTCTGCTATGTACTACATAGGAAAAACAAATTTCAGACAGATCAGAAAGTTACATCTGAAATATGAAACCACAAAAAGAAAACATTACCCATAAAAGTCGATCTGCTATCTGGGTATGGAGGGTCTTTTTGGGGACAAGAGCAAAGATAGACATGGCTATATAAATATCAAAACTTCCTATGCAAAATAAACAACTTAAAAGTCAACGACTTAGTAAAAATATTTGTTAAAAAATGAAAATGGATCATATTTCAAAGAGCTTGTATAATAAGAAATAATACCAAGATCCCAAACAAAATACAAGAACAAATTCACAGAAACAGATACCTAACAAATATATAAAAAAATAGTTCAATCTTCCATGTAATCAAAGAAATGTGTGCAAAAACAATAAGATACCACTTTTGAGTTTTCAAATTAGCAAGAAATAATTTTTTACTTACAACTCATGTGTGGCATGAGTACGATAAAATAAAAATTATATTCTATGATATCAACAATGTCGACACTTCAGCATAAGATCAACAAATGCCAAATAAGATCTTAATTCTCTTAGGGCAGTGGAATTGTAGTGATTTTAATATTCTGTAATTAGCAAATTCATTTATAATTTCCACTTTTCTCTCTTTTTAATTACAAAAGAAAGAAAAAAGCTCTTATACAAAAAACCGAAAGGTATAGCATATAAAGAAAACATTCCGGGCAGCGCCTGTGGCTCAAAGGGGTAGGGTGCTGGCCCCATATGCTGGAGGTGGCGGGTTCAAACCCAGCCCCAGCCAAAAACCACACACACAAAAAAGAAAACATTCCTCTTCTTTCCCATCCCTTCCTCAGTTATCATTTCATCAATCACTCGCTTTCTCATTTGAAAAAGTCTTATTTTGGCTCGGCGCCTATAGCTCAACCGGCTAAGGCGCCAGCCACGTACACCTAAGGTGGCGGGTTCGAATCCCCAGCCTGGACCCGCCAAACAACAATGACGGCTGCAACCAAAAAATAGCCGGGCGTTGTGGCGGGCGC
>CAUYTI010049629.1:0-19949 GCA_963575145.1 Galago senegalensis | reverse complement strand
GTGATACTTTGCTCAGAAGAACATTCTCCAGCTCCATCCATGTGAACATGAAGGATGTAAATTCTCCATCCTTCTTAATGGCTGCATAGTACTCCATGGTGTACATATACCACAGTTTATTGATCCATTCGTGGATTGATGGGCACATGGGCTTCTTCCATGACCTGGCGATTATGAATTGGGCTGCAATAAACATTCTGATACAAATGTCTTTGTTGTAATGCGATTTTTGGTCCTCTGGGAATATACCCAACAAAGGAATTGCAGGGTCAAATGGCTTCGGTAGTATGGACATTTTAATAATGTTGATTCTTCCCAGCCATGAGCATGGTATATTTTTCCATTTGTTAACATTTTAGCTATTTCTTTTCTTAGAGTTTCATAGTTCTCTTTATAGAGATCTTTTACATCCTTTGTTAGGTAAACTCCCAAATATTTCATCTTCTTTGGTACTACTATAAAAGGAGTAGAGTCCTTGACCGTTTTTTCAGCTTGACTATTGTTGGTATATATAAAGGCAACAGATTTGTGAGTATTGATTTTGTAACCTGAGATGCTGCTGTATTCCTTGATCAATTCTAGGAGTTTTGTAGTTGAATTCCTATGGTTTCCATATATACAATCATATCATCTGTGAAGAGTGAAAGTTTGATCTTCTCTGACCCTATAGGATACCCTTGATTGCCTTTTCTTCCCTAATTGTGATGGCTAAGACTTCCATTACAATGTTAAAAAGCAGTGGAGACAATTGGCAACCTCGTCTGATTCCTGATCTGAGTGGAAATGTTTTCAATTTAACTCCATTCAATACAATATTGGCTGTGAGTTTGCTGTAGATGGCCTCTATCAGTTTAAGAAATGTCCCTTCTATACCTGTTTTCTTAAGTGTTCTGATTATAAAAGGATACTGGATATTATCAAAAGCCTTTTTCTACATCAGTTGAGAGAATTATATGGTCTTTGTTATTTATTTTGTTTATGTGATATATTTATAGATTTATGTATATTCAACCATCCTGATTCCCTGGGATAAAACCAACTTGGTTGGTGTATAATTTGATGTATTGATGGCTTCTGTTTGCTAGGATCTTATTGAATATTTTTGCATCTATATTCATTAAAGATGTTGGTCTATAATTTTCTTTTCTCTTTGGGTCTTTTCCTGGTTTGGAGATCAGGATGATATTTGCTTCAGAGAATGTGTTGGGAAGTATTCCTTTTTTTTCTATGCTTTGGAAAATGTCATGCAATATAGGTGCTAGTTCCTCTTTAAAGGTTTGGTAGAATTCTGATGTGATGCCATCTGGTCCTGGACTCTTCTTTTTTGAGAGATTTTGTATAGTTGATGCTATTTCAGTACATGATATAGGTCTGTTCAACATTTCTAATTCTTTCTGGGTAAGTGTAGGAAGGTGGTGTACTTCCAAGTATTGGTCAGTTTCTTTCAGATTTTTTTATTTCTGAGAATAGTATTTTTTTTTTTTTTAGTATTCATTAAGGATTTTTTGAATTTCTGAGGTGTCTTTTGTTATTTTGCCTTTGTCATTTCTGATTGATGAGATTAGGTATTTTAATTTTCTATTTCTGATTAGGCTAGCCAAGGGTTTATCAATTTTGTTAAACTTTTCAAAAAACCAACATTTTGATTCATTGATCTTTTGAGTAATTCTTTTGTTTTTGATTTCATTTAATTCAGCTCTAATTTCAGTTATTTCTTTTCTTCTGCTGGGTTTGTGGTTGGAGTGTTCTTCCTTTTCCAGTTGCTTGAGATGTCCAATTAATTAATTGTTGACTTCCTCTCTTTCTGGTCTCTTAAGGAAGGCTTGCAACACTATAAATTTCCCTCTTATGACTGCCACAGCAGTTCTGATAATTTGTATCTTCATTATCATTCTGTTTCAAAAACTTGGTAATTTCCTTCTCAATCTCATCTTTGATGCAGCTATCTTTCAGCATAAGGTTATTTAGTCTCCATGTCTTTGTATGAATTTGCAGATTCCTGTTGTTGGTGAGTTCAACTTTTGTTCTGTGATGATCTGAGAAAATAGAAGGAATAATTTTTATTCTTTTAAATTTGCTGAGGTTAGCTTTGTAATCTAAGATGGGATCAATTTTGGAGGATGTTCCATGGGCTGATGAGAAGAATGTGTATTCAATTTTGTTAGGATGAAATGTTCTGTAGATGTCTATTAAATTCAATTGTTGTATGATGAAGTTTAAGTACAGAATTTCTTTGCTTAGTTTCTTCTTGGAGGATCTATCCAACACTGCCAAATGGGTGTTAAAATCTCCAACTATTATGGTGCTGGAAGATATCAAATTGTTCATATCTGTTAGGGTCTTGCTTATAAATTGAGGAGCATTTTGGTTGGGTGCATAAATGTTAATAATTGATATCTCATCTTGTTGAATGTTTCCCTTAACAAATATGAAGTGACCATCCTTGTCTTTCCTTCATTTTTTTAGTTTAAAGCCTAATGTATCTGCAAATAAAATTGCAAGTCCTGCTTTTTTCTATTTTCCATTTGTCTGGATTATAGTTGTCCATCCTTCACCTTAAGTCTATATTTATCCTTTAAGATGAGATTCTTGTAGGCAGCAGATATCTGGCCTGAGTTTTTGTATCCAGTCAGCCAACCTGTGCCTCTCTGGAAGACAATTTAAGTCATTCACATTAATTGTAAATATTTGATAAGCCTGGTGGAATTTTGGGTATCAAGTTTTTCAAAAGTCCAGTGGACAGTTTTAATCCTTTCACCACTGTGAAGTTTCTGAGTGAGTTTACTTTTGTGGTGAAGGATTGTGCTGGTCATTATGAAGGATAGGTCTAAGAATATCCTGGAGAGCTGGTTTATACATTTATTGAAATTTCTTCAATGTATAAATATCATTAAAGTATTTGACTTCTCCATTAGAAATGAAACTCAAGTTTAGTTGGATACAGTATCCTGGGCTGAAAGTTGTTTTGTTTTAGGAGATTGAGGGCTGATGACCATCCTCTTCTGGCTTGAAGTTTCAGCAGAAAGCTCTGCAGTCATTCTAACATTCTTCCCAGTATAGGTTATGATTTTCGTACATCTGGCTGCTTGCAGGATTTTCTCTTTCATACTAACTTTGGTGAAGTTAATTACAATGTGTCTAGGGGATGCTTTATTTGGAATGAGTCATGCTGGTATTCAGAAACTGCTATCTGAATTTCAGTATTTCTTGCCACATTTGGAAAATTTTCCTCTAAAATCTCTTGGAGTAAAGCATTTGTGCCTTTCAGATCATTCTCATCATCTTCAGGAATTCTAATAAGCTGAATGTTTGCTTTTTTCGAGTGGTCCCAGAAGTCTCTCAGGGAATGATCTGTCTTTGCTCTCCATTTCTCTTTGTCTTTGAGTGTTTGGGAGTGTTCAAAAGCTTTGTCTTCAATGTCCAAGATTGTTTCTTTTGCCTGCTCCATCCTATCAACTGAGGGATTTCACTGTATTTCTCAATTTGCGGGATGCAAATTCTTGCCTCAATTTGTCAAAATCTTTGGTGATTTTATCTTTGAATGCATTGAATTCATGAGACAACTTTTGAATTACCCTTGAACCTCTAATTCCAATTTTACTTCAATTCTGTTAATCTTATTTGCTATCCAAATTCTGAACTCAATTTCTGACATTTCAGAAATTTGTTTATGAATGGGAACTTCTGTTGCATTTCCTTTGTCATACCTTGGGGGAGTTGATCTACTCTGGTTATCCATGTTGCCCAAGCTTTTCTGCTGCTTTCGCCCCCTGGTTATTTTTCACCATTTGTTTAGGGAGGCTGGTAAGGTGGAATTAAATTGAGGGCTCCTGGAGATGTAATTAATTAGCTTTTTACCAGAGTGCTTGGGACTGGTCACTGTGGCTTTTCCCCTATGGCTTTACCAACTACAGCCTGAGACTCTGGAGACCCACTTGGTATGATAGGGTTATGTGGGTCTGTCTTGTATTTAGCTAGGCTCTGACCAATCCTAGTGGGTCAGTGACTTTGGGTAGAAATCTCAGCTGTGGAGGAATATAAGCAATTAAGACAACCTACCCCCCACTGGTACTAACTGGGAGAGGAGAATCAGACCCTTTCTCTACAACACAACCATGATATAACCTTGGAGATTCTCCAGGTTTGATCAACCCAGATCAAAAGTTCCAAACCAATTTTCCTGGTCAGCACAAACACAGATCAAGTGGGAGAGTTCAAAAGGTCTCCAGCAACTGGACAGCAGGGGTCTACTGGCAGCTCAAGTGTGACTTGCTCCAGTGGTCCATGGAGTCAGAAAGGCCCACCCAGCAAAACAATTATTCCGGGGGAGCTGGTGCCTCTTTTCCCACTCTGCATCCCTGTCACCCCCAGTCACTGGTTAGCCCCCAGGGCTGCAGCCCAGCTCTCTCTAATACTCAAGTACACGAGGGATTTGCACTTAAGTTAAAGAGGAGACAATGCCTCCTAGAACGGGCTGTCTCACTGTGCAACCTGTACTCAGGAGGAGTTCAGGCCTGATTCCGTCTGGTGATCCTTGGAAACTGAGGAGTGTTCTACTTGCATCTGTACCCAGCCAGGGGTTATCATGGAGGGATGTGGTTCTCTCCCTCAGAGACCACTCCTCTGCCTTGGCCACACTCCACCTCTGGAACCCCTGCAGGTCAGGTCTGTTCCCCTCCATGTTCCACAGAATTGGGGAGGTTTCTCTCTCAAATTTGACTCTAGTTGGAGGGACTGTGGAGCCACTGCCACTGTTGGTGTTGGTGCCACCAGTCTGGGGTACTGCTGTGTGCAGGTGGCAGGAGCCATGTGGGGAACTAGAGGGCATTGCCACCAGCCTCATGGGTACTGGAGCCAGGTGGGGAGCTGGAGGGTTGAGCCACTGACTGCTGGCTGCAGGTGACAGGAGCTGGGTGCAGGGAGCCAGAGGGCAGAACCACCTACAGGAGTCAGGTGGGAGCTGGAGGGCAGAGCCACCAGTTGCAGGTCGCAGGAGCCTGGCAGGGAGCCGAGAGCTGGTGGGCAGTGCTCTGAGGGTAGCAGAAGCAGGAGGGGTGCTGGTGGGCACCACCAAGGTCCCTGGTGGTTGGTGGTGCAGGTCCCGCATTATGTTCTTTCCAACATGGGCAAATCTCTCTCCCCTTGTGACTCTTAGCCTCTATTAAAGTTATAGTTTCAGCAGAACTACCTCATAGCTCATGAGATGCCCCACCCTAGCAAAAATCTGCCAGACACTAAGGATTCTGCAGGGGATAGTCTTCCAGACCACCAGGAGAGGCGGGAAGGGTGGATTGAGAGTTCAGGAAGGTAGGGAGAATATTAGTTCAACTTTTGTCCCAGGCAAGAGATTGCTTGGGCTTGCAGTGGTATCTCTCAGTGGAGTGAGTCCCGGCCCTCAGTTGTTCTCTCCCCTTTGCTGAAACAAAAAGTTGTCTGTTCACTACCCACGACAAGATGCTCTCATGAAGGAGGAGGAGGGGAAGGAGTCCCATCCTCTTTGGGATGGGTTTTGTACCTGAAATTTGTTTCCTTGGAGTCTATCGAACTTCTCTCTCAGCTCAGCTCCCGTTCTTCTGCTTTATTGGGTTGGTTCTGGCCATTGTTTCTCCCTCTGGATGGAAGCATATGCTGAAAGCTGGCTTCAGTCAGCCATCTTGCCTCTTCTCTCCTCTATGAGCTGAATTTGAAAATTGCATTCATGGAAATTGATTTGGTTTACATTAAGAATAGTGGTAAATACTATCTGGTGTACTTATATTTCTTCATTTTCCCTTGACCTTACCAATTGATCCCATAGTGATCATTTTAAGCTCTTCATAGCATTTTTGTCACAAAGTCAGTGCTAATATAATTCTCCCCTAGACATATGAATAGAAGTAGAGAAGGAGTCTAAATCGATAAAGCTAACAAATAAATAACAAGCTGGAGAAGTAGAACCTGTCACTTAAGAACATGTGAGGTGAAGGGCATATCGATAGTTTCTGGTAACTAAGCAGATTGAGTATTGATAGCAGAAGTCATTATGAAATGAACACTTGAGATTGTGTTTACATAAAGTTGTTATAGCAAGTAGGTTTTATAAATACCACTACATCATGTCCTTGGACCAGTTAGGCCAGGGTTTTAGAGCAAACTGCAATTGCTGACTGCATATATAATTTCTTGAGTGCATATTTTAAAGTTTGAAGCTCACTTGCTGACTTCACACAACAGTAGCCCCCTAATGACAGGAACTTTGCACTTCAGAAGAACATTTTCAAGAGAGACCAAGCATAAAGTAGGATGGTGAAAAATGATAATACAAATTAAGCCAGATTTCCCCAGTGGTTTAGGTACACCTGGTTTTATATTTAAAACTTTTAGAAGTTGCATTAACTTTTTAAGGCTATGCATTCAGTAATCTAAAGAAGGGCTTCATTACTTCTGTTCATGGAAGACTATGGTTTCTAAGAGAATATATATGATTATGAAGAGTGAAGCACATATTAGTTTACATTTTTGACAGTCTATTAATGCTGTTAATGCCATCCTGATACCCTCTAAAGTGTATATATCTGTATCTTAAGACAAAGGGTACACTTATAGTGTTCAGAGGCATGCTGTGGGTAGATGGATAATATGATATGCCTAGGAACTAATATAGTTCATGTTACAGGGAAGCTACAGGAGAACCAGACTTGCTTTATAACCGGCCTGCAATATCTATATTCTCCCATCCTGTAACCTGTTCTGTAAGAGGAAAAGAGCAATCTGATATTCCCCCATCAGCATTTGGGTTGTGCTTTGCACAAGTTAAGCATGCAAAATAAATGAATAAATAAAAACTTTTAAAAAAGTCCTAATCATTTACAATGCCTCTGTTTATATAAAGACCCTGGCAGAATATGCTTTGGGTTTTATCAAAACCAGTCAATTTACCAGAATTAGAAGTAAAAACGTATCATATAATATCTCATCTCTTTTTCACTGGTCCCAAACATTAAAGCCAGCCAAAGAATGATCTTTCTAGCAAGTCAGAAAAGTTTTAGTATAGACTGAAGTCTGTGCAGAAATGTATTGCAATATTACATTTTATTGTAACATTAAATTAAATTTGAGAAAGCAAAGTTTACCATAATAAAATTTTCTCAAATGAAAATCAGCAACCCTATTTTTAAAGAGTCCTCTCTGAGGAGATAAATTGTACCACAGCATAATGGTTTTTGTTAACTTAGAGATTGATAAAAATTACCATCTATATTTTCCATTCATTCCTGAAGATTACAAGTCCAAGCAGGTTCCTGATAAAATGAGTTCATGCAGAGGGAAATCTCTGTTGATATTGTAGGGAAGAGGTTCTCATCATATATTGTATAGGTCTATCCATTTAATCTGATTCTTCATTTTTCATTTTCTTTTTTTAGCTAAAAAAAAGAAAACTCTAAAAACTAATGTACTGTCTAGCAACTGCTAATCTTCCACATTTCTCTACTAGTTTTGCCAGCACACTTCTACTCTGCCTTTTGATTAGATAGCCTATGTCTGGGGTCCCCAACTCCTGGGCTGCTTACCAATACCAGTCCGTGGCCTGTTAGGAACTGAGCACACAGAAGGAGGTGAGTGGCAGGCCAGTAAGCCAAAGTTCATCCCTACTTAAAGCTGCTGCCCATCTCTTGCATCCCTGCCTGAGCTCCACTTCCCGTCACATCAGCAGCAGCATTAGATTCTCATAGGAGTATCAACTCTGTTGTAAACTGCACATGTGAGGGATTTAGGTGGTGTGCTCCTGGTGAGAATGTAATGCCTGATGATTGGAGGTGCAGCTGAGGCAGTAGGGAGTGGCTGCAGATACAAATTATCCTTAGCAGAGAGGTTTGACTGCACAGAGACCACAATAAATCAGTTGTTTGCAGACTCATATCAAAACCATATCAGTAAGTGGCAAGTGACAATTAAGCTGCATCTGGTGGCAGGCTTTACAGTGGTAAGCGAGCATCTCACTTTAATTGTAAAGCTGCATCTGGTGGTAGGCTTTGTAGTGGCAAGGGATTTGATGTACTTCAATTGTACAGCTGCATCTGGTGGGAGGCTTTACGTCAGAATCCAATACTTATTTTAGTCTGTGCATGGCCCACCCATTATTTTATTTACGACTTCCATCTGTGCCTCTTTCCCACACTGTGCATTTGTCTCAGTCACAGTTTTGGTAAGCCCACAAGCTAACCCTAGCAAAAATGAGTAAAAAAACAAACATCTCTGGAGAGCTTCTTTGGAAAGGAGGAAAGACCCAATGATGAGAAAGTGGAAGACTAAGAATGTCAACAAAATGAAAGCTGCATTTAAAAGAAAGAGTCCTTCTTAAATTGCTGGTTCATTGCAATAGGTGATTCATGTTCTCCAAGCCTGCTTTGTATATTATGAACTGACTAGCAAGCCAATGAAGCCATGAAACCTTCAAAACTGCTTGGCCAATTGAGACCAAGCCCCTGGCTTTAAAAGACAAGTCTTTGGAGTTTTCCAAAAGAGAAAATAGAAAGTGAACATGAAGAACAGAAGCAATGATGGAAGGCCATGCTACATAAATGTGTCTGCACTGGGAGCATCACTCTTAGTGGCTAACCACATCGCTAATGCTGAGAAGCCCTTTACTATTGGTGAAGAGTTGATCCCACTTGCACCTGCTGCTAAGGACATTTACCATGAACTTCTCGTAGAGGTTACAGTTCAAAAGGGGGCATGTGTTCCTCTTTGGCCTAGCACCTTGCCTAGATGAACTGATGAATAGAAGAGGATTTGGAGGCACCATGGTTAGAAAGCACTAAGGAGTCACTGCGGTACACAACCCAGCTTGATGGGTCAACCATTGCTGACAACAAGTCAACAGTGCTTGTTTTGTGTGGTATGTTTTTTAGGAGGATGTGCATGAGGATATGTTATTTGCACTTTTGTTGTTGCTAACTGGCACTGCAGCTATTGAACTATTCAAGTCTTTGATTTTATGTCAGGAAGACGGAATTGGTCATTTTGTTTTGGTATATGCAGGGGCAGAGTGGCTCCCATTACTGGGCTGCTTTCTCAGCTTTCTGGTTTCACTACTCAGGTCAAAGAGGTCACTTCTGAATGTGAGTCTATGTACTGTGTCATCCATAGAGAAATACTGACTAAGTGAAAAATGTCACCTGAAGTGAACAGGTGAAAAAAATCACAATGTTTCAGGATATGATTGAAATTCTCACCCATATTAAAGCACCTGCCCTTAACTCACGTCTGTTCAGGCAGCTCTGTGAGATGGACGCAGCACCCAGAAGTGAGGTGGTATATCACTGGCCAGAGGTTTTGAGTTAGGATAGCTGCTCCACAGAGTTCTTTTAGAAAAAGAATCATCACTGGCAGCACATTTCAGTGACACAGAATGGGTCACAAAACTTGCTTACTTGTGTAACATAGTCAACCTGCTCAACTAACTCAATCTGTCACTTTAGAAGAGAAGGACAACCGTGTTCAAGTCATCAGATAAAGTGGCTGCCTTCAAAGCTAAACTAGAATTATGGGGTGCCAAGTGAATACTGGGAATTTTGACATGTTTCAAACAGCAGAAATTTTGAAAGAGGCTGAGTCAGGGCCTTCTTCCTCCTAGCTAGTGCATGATCACATCACCCATATTAGCTTTCAGAAGAGTTTGAGAATTATTTCCCAATTACAAAAGACCCCTGAACTTGGAATAGACCCATGACACACTTGTGAGTAAGCCAGGTGAATGGACTTTGTGCTAGAAGGGGAGCAACTGCTTGAGATCACAGAGGATGGTGGCCTTAAAACTGTCAAATTTCTGTCAGTTTTAGGTGAAAGTCAAGACAGGTGTTGTGGCAGGTGCCTATAGTCTCAGCTACTTGGAAGGCTGAGGCAAGAAAATAGCTTGAGCAAGAGTTGAGGCTAGTGTGAGCTGTGATGCCACGGCACTCTACCAAGGAAGATAAAATAAGAGTTTCTCTCTCTCTCTCTCAAAAAAAAAAAAAAATGATTGCCGAATATACTGGACATAAGCAACACACTTCGGGTGTCACTGTTTCCTATTACCTCCAGATGTCTAGTTGTAGAAAAATATGATCAGTGCTCCCACTGTTTCTGCATTGTAGTGAGTTGTGTAATGTGTTTGGATCATCCTGAAACCATCTCCTCCTCTCCACACCCCCAGTTTGTGAAAAAATTGTCTTCCATAAAACTGGTCCCTGTGCCAAAAAGGTTGGAACCTCCGGCCTATATAATAATAGTAATATGATAAAGAATATTCAAGTTTCAAATTGCAGTGCAGTTTTTAAAAGTCCTATATTTCATGTATTTGACAAAAAGAGAAAAAGAGAATGAGAGAGAGAGAGAGGGAGTAAGGGAGGGAGAGAGAGAGGAGGAAAGAAGTAAGAAAAATAGTTAATGGGCAGTTTAAACGACAAGCTGACTTTTTATGTAACAATGGCCACCAGAAAAATATCTCAAAAATATGGAAATTGGCCAGTGCAGCAAACCTGACTATCATTTATCACACAATGAGAAAGCAGAGTAGGAGGGAACAGTAATTTTCATTCTAATGCCTTTCTAACTCAAAAGCCATTTTCCATTAAGGAAAGTTTTTAGTTATACACAATATTCATTCCCCCTGAAATTAACAAACTTTTTAATCCTTAAACTTTTTAATTTTCTCTGTTCTAGCTGATCACTTTTGTGGTTGTGATCCAGCAAAAGCCCAGAGTAAACATTTCTTTCCAAGTATTTATCTACAGGCATACCACAGAGCAAAGCAGAGTGAGCTGGGAGGCTGAGCATAACCATAGAAGCCAAAAGCCTACCGGTTTTCCAGAGCGATTCACATAATCCTCTGCACTCCTTGAAACAATCCTTACCTATAGTGCTGTTCTCTCAATTAAACTGAATGTCTATAGTTTAGGATTATTTCTACTTCATAGATCCTAACTGAATCTTTTATATTTAAATAATGTGATTAAGTCATACTGTGCAATCCTCGTGTTTCCAGTTTTGCTGCAGTGAAATACTGCACACTGATTAATATTCATAAAAGTCCCAAGATTTAGGATTAGAAATGGAAAATCAGATCAAGAAACTATAACTCTTCAAAGTGGGTGATAAGGATAAGCAGAATTATGTTTTCAGTCTCCCGTGGGTAAGAAAGAAGTGGAGATCAGAAGACCAAATCTCCATGAAGTTCAAAGCAACTCCACAGGAAGCAATCAATGGAAAAACAATTAAGATGGTGGTTTGAAAAGGATCACGTTTCAAAAACACAGATGGAAATTTAAAGTACCTAAATCCATACTGATGAGCTTTATGGAGAGGATGGGAATTTAGTGTGAGGTAACAAATTTTGGCTAAGCATTGATGTAAATGATCATAAAAATTACCTACATATAACTGAAATGTCTCCAAATCTAGTAAAATATACCAGCAATTTAATTTGAATGACAATTCATATTATTCTCATACAGGTTATAGTTTTCTCATTTATTTTTTGGCATCTGGCATTTTTTTTCAGTTCTCTTTTTTTGGCTTTGAATAGAAAGGGTAAAAGACAATTAAGAAGAAACAGAGGGCAGAGATGACTTCAGTAAAGAACTATTATTTCTAATCCAAATGAGGTCCTCCTCACCTCAATGAGCCTGATTTGACCACATCCATAATGTGATAAACTCAAAGGTAGGTCTCTAAAGAGAAAGGCAATCTTTGCATCAGTTATTTTATGCTAATTAAGCCCAATGGAATTAAAGGAGGTACCAAGGGGTCAGAAATCCAGATAATTGCACAATATTGGTGTGCTGAGATCACTAACATAGAAGGCAAAGTAGGCACTGATGTACCATGTAATCCTGGAGAGAGGAAGAGAGAGCTGGGCCAGAGTTAGAGATACAATACATTCTGGAGGCCAATAAATTTGTCAGACATTATAGCCTGATTTATGTTTACTAGGCATTACTGCTACATAAAAAATCGTAACCTCCTTTCCTGCTCCCCCAGCCTGCTGCTCACTGTCCCGTCATTCTGTTTTATTATTTCCTTACTGTGCTAATCTCTGCTAAGTGCCCTCTGCACTCACTTGCTTGTTTGTTTACGGACTTTCTCAACACACCGGAATGAAAGTTCAACGAGGACAAGAGCTTGGTTTTATCATTATCTCTTGCATGTGGTAGGTAAATCTTTGTTGCATAAATGCATCCATCCCAGCACCTATTAATTTTGAGTTTTTAATAACAGCCTTTCTGACAGAGGTAAGGTGATATCTCTTGTGGTTTTATGAATCAATTATGTTTTGCTTAGTGACAATGTTTAGAATATGACTCCAATCATCTTTTGTATAATCAATATAATTTTCCTAATAGTTATTCTGCACAAGCATCTATAAAAATGCATAGCTACAAGCTAAGTGATGTTTGAAGATAGTGTTCAAGTATGAAGACTTAATGTTATTGATACTGGGTGGGAGGTGCCCTAGCTCGGCTCCATGGTCACCAGGGAGGACCTGCCTCACCTTTTGCTCTGCCCCGGGGGTGTTAGTGCAGCAGATGTGGGGAGGCTGGAGAATCAAGTGTGGCAGAGAAGAGCTAGCGTGGTGGAAGCCCGCAGGTCCCTGGTTAGTTGTGGGAGACCACAGCATGTCCGGTGCAGCTGCCTGTGCCAACCCCAGAACCACCCTTGGACTTCCACAGCCCTCCTCTGGCTGCACTACTCCCCTGTGTGCATTTCACAGGGCCAAGGGTGATACAGGGTTCCCGCATTCAGGGGGACCCCTCCTTTCCTTGGCCTGGTCAATTTCATGGAAGTTTCCTAGATCTTGGCAATTTCACCAAGGGAATGAATGCTCCTTTACCTTGCCTTGAGCGAAAGGGACTGTACCCATTCATTTGTTACCAAGTCCTGGCCATGTGAGTATACATACTTCTAGACAAAGGGCCCAGGGGGAGATATTCCAACTTGGGTCTTTCCCTCTGGCAGGAGCTTTGGTACTTTTTCTGTATTCCTCTCTGTCTAATAAATCCTATCTCTGTCTAATAAATCCTTGGGTTCATTCTTGGAATCCTGAGACTAAGGACCTACTGAAGAAAGAAATTCCAGTAACATTATTTCAGTAGAGAATGTCAAAGTGAAATTGCAAAAAGCCGCAAACATGGGATGTCATACAGCTGTAAACTATTTTAGGCACAGAAAATAACAAGTGCTATTTCTAAACAAATAGCTCCAATTATAAATTATGTTGCATGGTATTTTACTTTGAGGCAGCTTCCGTGGATTATGGAGCCCAAGGAGGTACACCTGAGAAATGCAGTTAATTTTTCTGCTTTGACTCTATTTTTAGCAAAAAGAATCACAGTGATGGTTTGGTTACCTGATTGAGGTTGCTTTGGGTATGTGAAATGAACGTTTAAGATCTGTTTGAAATGAAAGAGGTATAGCCATTTTTAGTTCTCTTTATCATAATGAATCAAGGCCAGGGTTATTATAAGAGTGCAAAATGGAACACAGACAGCAATTTCTTTTAACAGAAGTTATTCTCTAAGAAGCTAATTGTAAGTGAGTTCTGTCAAATTTAATAAAAGCAGTTCTTCTTGATCAAACCATTTTGAAGTACAATTCAAAAGATGATTATAGCATATAATTAAATTTACCAATTTAAATCTATGATAACGGTAAAGAGGTACAGTTTTTTCATGGGATGAAAAAATAAAATATATAGCAATATCCCTGGATATTCTCTTTCTCACCAAGTTTATATGGGGGAGAGACAAGATATCACCCTGGGTAAAATTGTTTATTTTATAGATAGGTGAGTGAAGCACTGAAGTGCTAAACTACAAATCATTACTAAAGTCATAAATAAAATCCAGCTGTTTCGATTTTCCAAGAAACTTTATAAATATTTCAAAGCACTAGTTTAATGATTGCACTCCATCTGACATCCTTGCCAGCTCTATGGGCTTAGCTGGGGTGAGTTAGTTACTAAGAGACCCAGAAACAGGATGGAACCAGAGAGGGAGTAAACCATTTCTGAGAAGATTCCTAGGGTGCATTAGATAAATTTTATCAGCTAACAGGAGGGGCAAATGTAGAAATGAAAGTGGGAGGCAAAGCAAGAGGTCAGGCATTGGAGAAACAGAGTGTCAGTTGGGAAGAGGCAGTGCAAAGGGGGAATGAGGTGACAGAGTCTAGAAGGTTGGTTCAATGGGGCTGGAGTTTGTTCTTCCCAAGTACTAATCTTGTGGTGCATGGGTGAGTCATGAATTAAATATGGCTGCAAATTCTAGATATTGACATCTGAGCCGGATGCTGTGGTTAAGTGACACTTGGGGGATCTTGTGAAGGGGTGAGTACCTTTTGCCTGTTCAGGGAAAATAGATGTAAATGTGGCCAGAAGGAAGACTATAGAACAAATTCTTGGCAGCCACTCCCTTCCGGAGGTAGAGTAGCTTTGTTGACCCCCTCAATCTGGGCTGGCCTTGTGCCCTTTTTGACTGACTTGTGTGGCAGAGGTAATGCTGTGTTGATGCTGAAGCCTTGGAGTAAAAGGTCTTGTGGCTTAGTTTATAGCTTCATAACCCTGAGTCTGCCATGTAAGGAAGCCTCATTCAAATATGAGAGGACATGGGAGGGAGAACCAAGGCATTCCTGCTGATAGCAAGTACCAACTACCAGACATCTGAGTGAGGCTGAATGAATAAACCTGGACAAAACCAGCCAGTCCCCGGAATCCTAAGAAATAACAAATCAGTATTGTATGTTACAGAGCAGCAGTTAACTGAAATAGAAGGGTCATACTGAATTTGCTTATTTATCTATACTTCCATCCCACATTTCCGCAATGCATACAAATGATGCAGATACACATATTACCTCTTTTCATCTCTGCTTATGTTGCATTTTTTTTTTTTTTTTTTGAGACAGAGCTTCAAGCTGTCCCCCCGGTAGAGTGCCATGGCATCACAGCTAACAGCAACTTCCAACTCCTGGGCTCAAGCGAGTCTCCTGACTCAGCCTCCCAGTAGCTGGGACCACAGGCGCCTGCCACAGCGCCCGGCTATTTTTTGGTTGCTGCCATCATTGTTGTTTGGCGGGCCCCGGGCTGGATTTGAACCCGCCACCTTGGGTGTACATGGCTGGTGCCTTAGCCACTTGAGCCACAAGTGCCGAGCCTTATGTTGCACTTTTGAAGGTAATTAGAGCTTTCCATATAGAAGATCTACATCTGAAAATTTCTGTTGTTAATGACTGAGAGTAGGTCTTACTGGTGAGAAGATGGAAAAGTTGCTGTTTTCAAACTGGACTTTTCTGTTCTGTAGGGACTTAAATTTCTCTTAGGGGAAGACTGATTCTTTGTTCTTCCAACAAAATTAAAAAAAAAATCATGCACACACAAAGCAGAAACAGAAGAATAGGTTTTTCAGTTCTAGGAAGTAAATAATCCATCAATTATTCTAAGAAAAGACTATGGAATAGCTTCAGTGTAGATTTTCTAAATTAAAAAGGTAGTGCTCTGTTTAAGGTTATATAAGTTGGGTTCTAC
Source organism: Galago senegalensis (assembly GCA_963575145.1). Lineage (NCBI taxonomy): Eukaryota > Metazoa > Chordata > Mammalia > Primates > Galagidae > Galago > Galago senegalensis. The sequence goes on along the minus strand of CAUYTI010049629.1, from coordinate 4,411 downwards.
AGACGTTTTTTGTTTGGTGGTGAGTAGGATGAGGAGAGAACTGTTTCTTTCTATATAAATTCGAAGCACTCCACAAATTGGCATGTGTATCATTGCTTGGTCATGGTAAAACATGGGTCTGCTCTTCTTCAAGCAACTTCTGGTAGGAGATGAAGCACAAATTCCAAAGACTGCAAGAGACTTGGTCTCCCCTGGGACTGGAGGGGGTTCTATTAAAAGGGAATGGATAGGGCTTTATAAAAGCAATTGGGCATGGGCCAAATATTCAGGGGATATTCAGGAGGATGGAACACATTGTGCATCTGGAGAAATGCCCGGTTGACAATCATGGATCAAACTGTCTCGTCCTGGATAGTACTATTCATATGTTCAGCTAGAGAAGGTGGACATGCTTGAAAGGACTGGTTCTGAGAAAGGAAACAGGAATTCAGAAGGTGGGCATTACGCTGAAATAGAGGGGATTCTCTTCCTGTTGCTTAGTGTTAAACTTGGGATAAACAAATACACAAGACACCAACCAGTTGTGAGACTGGGCTGGTGCCTACAACAGGTGGAGGTCAGCGTGAAGATACTCCAGAGAAGCACAAGAGAGGAAAAGCTGTGTTTACATTTTTTTTTAGTCCCTTTAAGTAAGTCTTTAAAAAGCAGCAACCTTGTTCTAGTTGTTCATGGGAAATTAAGAGAGACGTCTCTGCTCATCATTTCTGCCATTTTCCAGCTCTAAGAACCTGGGTTAGTCACTTTTCTTCGATGAACTCCTTCCTATTTTCTCATCCTTTGAAATGGGGATAATGTGTGATCCAGGATTATCATATAGGCCAAATGGAATAATTTACTTCAGTAGTACTCTCTAACTGCAAAGAATCATGGAAATGTAAGGCATTGTAATAATCCTCATACATCTTTCTAATTCTGACTCAGACTCTTTGAAATTTTAAATCCATAGAGTTTTGCACTTACGTTGACAATAAGTTCTATGAATCAGTATCTAGAATCAGGTGTTCTGTAACAAATTAGGCTTAATACAAGAAGTTTAAATAGCTCAGAAAACTGAGGTGGGAATGGCAAAATTGTGCTACAATTCTGTGCTTCTCTATAATTAAAGTTCTTTAGGGGGAAAAAATGAGAGAATTCTTAAATAGAATGATGTCCCTAATGCAGTCAAAAAAATACTTTCTGGCCACAGTTTTATTAATACTAGAGGAACCAAAGAGATCCCTTTTCCTTACCATAATAATGGCTAAACCTTCAGATTAATTGAGTGGGGATCAATTAATTGCTTTCAGTATACATGAGCTGGCAGTTTTACAGGACCCATAGGAAGTCTGAATTCTGTCAGATTCTGAATAGTAAGTAATGACTTAATGATATCATTTGAGAACTTGATTTATTGGAGGAACTAATCAAGTAAATATGCCTTTCTCTCTATTGTGGATCTACTTTCAAAAACATTTGTGTTTGCATAGTTAGAGGAAAATTGTAAATACTCTTCAGAAAGCAGCATAAACACACTTTTATGAATCATGAAAGTTGGCATATGTACATATTCAGTTATTGTTTACTTATATCAGAGAACTAACTTTTTTTTTTTTTTGAGACGGAGCCTCAAGCTGTCCCCCTGGATAGAATGCCATGGCATCACAGCTCATAGCAACCTCCAACTCCTGGGTTCAAGCGAGTCTCCTGCCTCAGCCTCCCAAGTAGCTGGGACCACAGGCACCTGCCATACGCCTGGCCATTTTTTAGTTGCAGCCATCATTGTTGTTTGGCAGGCCCAGGCTGGGGATTCGAACCCACCACCTTAGGTGTATGTGGCTGGCGCCTTATCCACTTGAGCCACAGGTGCCGAGCCTGAGAACTATCTTAATTCCATTTTTAAAGTGATATTTAAGAAAAAGTGAATATATTTTGAGTTTTTAAAATGTAATAACAATACACCAAATCACGTTAAAAAAAGAGAAAAGTTGAAAGAAAAGATTTAAAGAGTACAAAGGTATCAAGTGAAGTAGAATCAAGAAATGTTATAGGAACCAAGGATAAATTAGTTACTGGAATTGGATATTACATTTGACTCTGAGGTCCCCTAGGACAAACAAAACAAAAAAAGACAAAATAAACAACCTAAATGACAAACCAATCCCCCCCCCCAAAAAAAGATACACACAACCCTCCCCCCAGGAATAAAGGAATGGAAGAATTTAATATAAACAGAAAACAAAAAGCCTGGGAAAACTAGAGAAATGGCTATATCTTATGATGCATTCCTTCAAAAGCATTTTTTATATACTGGATTTCTCAAGTCAACTTTGGTAACTATTTCATTAAATTTACTTGTAGCTTCTCTGAAGAGAACTTGAAGAGCTAAACTTCTGAGTTTCTAATTAATGTAACACTAACCAAAGTACAGGAAGCAAATTTGTAATAGGGTGTGAAAATTTAGATTTACATTTTTTTCTTGAGGTCTTTTCATTTTCCCACAGAATGGAGTCAGTACGTAGAGTAAATGAGGTAGACTACGTATTAAAAGAAAAATTTCTAATCAAATACCTATACAATATTTGGCTTTATGACATAAAACATAGAACGCATGATAACAGTATTTTTTATTATAGGACTTGTGTTACTGATTGGCTTTCTAATCATAAAAGTACTTCAGTAAAATTTTTAAGTTCTATTATTTAGTAGAACTATAGCTGAATGATTTCATTGGTACAGAATAGATTCCAAACAGCTAAATAATTTTAACCATCAGTTGGGGTTATTTTGAATTTTCCTTAAAGCAATTATATCATTTTGGTCTTAAGTTTAATCACTAATAAATATTTATTGAATAAAGTAAAAGTAAAAAGTTATGATTAGTGGCCACATTTAAAATATACTTTTTTTTTTTTTTTTTTTTGAGACGGAGCCTCAATCTATCCCCCTGGGTAGAGTGCCATGGCATCATGCTCACAGCAACCTCCAACTCCTGGGCTCAAGCGAGTCTTCTGCCTCAGCCTCCCAAGGAGCTGGGACTACAGGTGCCTGCCACAGCGCCTGGTCATTTTATTTTTTTTGGTTGCAGCCGTCATTGTTGCTTGGCGGGCCCGGGCTGGGGATTCGAACCCGCCACCTTAGGTGTATGTGGCTGGCGCCTTAGCTGCTTGAGCCACAGGCGCCAAGCCTTAAAATATACTTTTAAAATTCTATAATTAACACATCTATTATAAACATTCAAATAATGCAAAAGTTATATAAAGAAAATGTTATTAGCTTTCCCTTGTACTTCTGACACCATCTCCCTGAAATAACAAATATTAACATTTGGTGGATATTCTTCCATGTTTTCCTAATATGTGTATATGTGCATAGATGTATACACGAATTACAAATGCATATATATGTGAATCTAAAGACAACATGGAGGATTTTTTCTTCCTATACATCATCATAATATTATGCACATTGACCTATAACTGGTACTTTTCCACTTAATAATATATTGTCTCATATTTTCAGGTAAGCACAAAACTCTTAACTCCTTTTTAATAATTGTAGAATTGTCTGTGGTGTGGATAAACGTTACTATATTTAACATTGCTTTATTGATAGCCACAGGAGTTGTCTCTAGTTGCTTTGGTATCACAAACGAAGCTGTAGCAATCACTCTTCTATGTTATCACTTAGGTGTATGATTTTGTTTCCACAGGATACATTTCTAGAAGTAGAATTGCTGACTCAAAGGTTATGCACATTTAATATTTTAACAGAAACCATCAGATATTTTCCAAAAGGAGGCAGTTCAAACTTCCATCATCAGTGTATATGAGACTGCCTGGGTTCACATCACCCACTCTTTTTAAATGCTTGCAACAATAATGGGTTAAAAATGCTGTCTGGTTGATTCACTTGGCATTTTTTCTTATTACTGTGAGGGTGAGCATTTGTGTCTTGGTGGATTGTATTTCTTCTTCTCTAAATTGTCTTTTTATTTTCTTTGATCACTTTTCTGTGGCAGAATTTCCCATTTTGCCTGTTAATCAACAGAAGCATTTTGTACATTAAGAATATAACAAAAAAAAGAATATAACTATTTTTCAGTTATGAGTTTTGTATAAACCTTCTTTCAGAGTATAGTTTGTGTCTTGACTTTATGGTGTTTTATGCCAGGCAGAATTCTTTTTATTATTTAAAAAATTTTATTTATCTTCTTGTGATTTCTGTGTTCCCTTTATAGTTTAAGAACTTGCCCATTTTGAGGTTTTACAGACAATGTCCTATTTAAAAAAAATTTTTTTTTTTTTTTTTGAGACAGAGCCTCAAGCTGTCCCCCTGGGTAGATTGCCGTGGCATCATAGCTCATAGCAACCCCTCCAGCTCCTGGGCTCAAGCGAGTCTCCTGCCTCCACCTCCCAAGTAGCTGGGACCACAG
>CAUYTI010049628.1:0-12616 GCA_963575145.1 Galago senegalensis | reverse complement strand
GGCTCGGCGCCTATAGCTCAACCGGCTAAGGCGCCAGCCACGTACACCTAAGGTGGCGGGTTCGAATCCCCAGCCCGGACCCGCCAAACAACAATGACGGCTGCAACCAAAAAATAGCCGGGCTTTGTGGCGGGCGCCTGTGGTCCCAGGTACTTGGGAGGCGGAGGCAAGAGACTCACTTGAGCCCAGGAGTTGGAGGTTGCTGTGAGCTGTAATGCCATGGCACTCTACCCAGGGGGACAGCTTGAGGCTCTGTCTAAAAAAAAAAAAACCTTACTTCCCCAAGGCACTGTTTTATCAATAGGAAGAAACTCTGTTTTGCGTATTTGTCTTTTTTTTTAAGACAGAATCTCACTCACTCACCCTGGGGTTGAGTGCTGTGGCGTCATAGCTCACAGCAACCTCAAACTCTTGGGTTCAAGAGACTCTCTTGCCTCAGCCTCCTGAGTACCTGGGGCTATAGGTGCCTACTACAGTGCCCAGCTATTTTTTTTAGAGATTGTGTCTCACTCTTGCTCAGGCTGGTCTGGAACTCCTGAGCCCAAGCAATCCACCCACCTCAGCCTCCTAGAGAGCTAGGATTACAAGCATGAGCCACTGCACCCAGCCCAATATTTATTATCTTTCCCCAAATCTCCTCTTTGGATTTTTTCTCATTTCCAATCTACTACTCAGTAGAACCAGATGACAATTTTATATTCAAAGAAATTTGCATGATATAAATGTGCTATTAAATAAGCATAATGGAAATGTATTGCTCCATTGTAAATTACTAATATAATCTCATTTCCATCTGGGAACTTTTTAAAGCATGGTTAAATTTTTAGTAATGCTAAGTTAATGACATATTAAAAATGAAACAGGAACCATTTATGTGAAGTATCAACAATATTAGTATTATATATTTCAAAAGGTCATCATTTATTAAAAACATGATTATAGAATGACTCTAAACCACACAGAGACTTACTTTTTAAAGTACACATTACATTTTCCCACTGATACTTAACAGTGTTTAAACAGTGGTGGATGGATTTTTAAAGGCAGGAAGCACTATATCATTATTGTGTGTTTGTCCTTTGAACAAATTTGGCCCATAGGGCATTGACCTTCTAAAATCAAAACCAACGGAGCCCACATCAATGAATCGATAGTGTTAGGTCTGATCTCTCCTCTTTTGCCCTAGATTCAGGTTCTAGGGGTTATGTGAACTTAAGATAAAAAGGAGTATGATGAAAATAACTTGGCTAGCTAGGAAAAAAAAAATGCCTGGGAAATGAAGGAGAGACAAGTGTACCAGTTAAAACAGCACTTCTACTTTCTGGTAAAGATCTCTCTGAGTTACTGTGATAAACTGAACATGATACGTGTCTGTAGCTAACTCCTAATTACCTAAGAAAATAAAAGGTATAAACCATCCAAAGCACAATTAATTTTTTTAACTTTTTAAAATTTCAGGATATTAAGTGGTACACATGTTTCGTTTACATGTTTTGGGTTTTTGCACATATTGAGTTAATCTTATAAGTATGTCCCCCACTCAGACAGTGTGCACCATACCCAATAGGTGTGAATTTATCTATCTTCTCTTCTCCCCTCTCCCAGCTCGATTTTCATTGACATTTACTTCCACATGTGCACTTAAGGGAGGATTGAGCAGATCCAACCTAGTATTGAGTACATGTGTTTGTTTCTCCATTCCTGTGAGGTTTCACTTAGAAGAATGGTCTCTAGTTCCTTCCAGGTTGTCACAAAAGGTACTACGTAGATAGCCATTTTTTTTTATGTCTAAGTAGTATTCCATAGTATGTATATACCACATTTTATTAATCTATTTCTGGATTGGTGAGTACTTGGGTTATTTCCCTATCTTTGTGATTGTGAATTGTGCTTATATACAATTTTTTTAAAAAATTCTATTTCAGAATACGGGGAGTGGGGAGGGAGAGGGGAGGGGGAGATGGGTGGAGGGAGGGGGATTGGAGGGTTCACTTCTGTGGTTTATCTTACAAGGGTATGAGTGAATCTTTCTATGAGTAGAATATGAACGTTTTAACACAATAACTAAGAAAATGACATGAAGGTTATATTAACCAGTTTGATGGAAGTGCTTTGGATTGTGTGTGAAAACACCACACTGTACCCCAGAAGTGCATCAATGTACACAGTTACCATTCAATAAAAAAAAAATTCTATTTCACTTAGCATTTATTTTCATGTTGCTTTTCTTAAACTTCTGTTAAAATCATTTTACTTTACTAAAGGGAAAAATCCTAGTTTGGTGGTAAGGGATACAGACTTCTTGGAGTATTATGTGAGCAACAAGATCCACATTATATGAAACACTTACCATATAAATAATTAACAATAGAAAGTAGAGGCGTGGCTCTCACCTGTAATCCTAGCACTCTGTGAGGCCAAGCCAGGTGGCTTGCTTGAGCTCAGGTGTTCGAGATCAGACTGAGCAAGAGTAAGATTCCCTTTTCTAAAAATAGCCGGGCATTGTGGGGGGCACCTGTAGTCCCAGCTACTTGGGAGGCTGAAGCAAGAGGATGGCTTGAGCCCAGGAGTTTGAGGTTGCTGTGAGCTACAATGCTACGGCATTCTAGCCAGAGTGACAAAGTGAGACTCTGTCTCAAAAAAAAAAAAAAAAGTAGAGATGATAATAAGAATTGGTATTTATAACACTATGAAATTTGTAAATTTCACATATATTATGTATTCCCTGATCTTGCAGGGTAGGAATGAATATAATTATTATCCATAGTTTACAGATGGATGAATGGAAAGAAAGAGAATCAATAGATATTTAATTTTCAGTTTAACACAAATCCCATGTATCCTTCCTAATTGCCACAGACAACTTTTCTCAGTTTCACTGATACAAGTGTTGGCACATTATTCTCTTGTATCCTGTGTATGAAATACCAAGGTTTTGCCTCCACCCGGTATGGCACCCAAACTGGGGACTTGGCACATACAAGCATCCCCCAGTGATCGTCAGTCTTAACAGAATTTAGACCATTTCTAGGTTAATATCCATTATGGATGAGTGTTTTGCTCATGGAAACACTTTGAGAGGAGGCTGGTAGCTGTTCAAATATGAACTTACCTGCACTAATTCATCCAATCGTCTGCTCATCAAGTACATATTAAGTATATACGTGTGAAGCATTATCTGAGCCATGGGAAGTAAATTTCCCTAGCCTGTGAAAATCTAAAAAAATCCCAAACCATAAAACCAATTAGAAAATACAGGAAGTTTAGATGCTAGGAGTTTAGTTCCTTCTAAGACAAGGTTTTTTGGTGGTGATGGTGGTGAGTTCATGATTTTTAATTATTCTCAAATGGTAAAAAGCTAAACAAATTGTTTTTTTATTTGAAAGATTCTAATACAGTAATTTCAAACTTCAGCACATGAAAAAAATCACCAGAACTTGGGTAAAATGAGATGCCTGGATCCTATCTCAGATATTCTTTTTTTTTAAATTAAATCATAGCTGTGTACATTAATACAGTCATGAGGTACAGTGTGCTGTTTTTATATACAATTTGAAATATTTTCATCAAACTGGTTAACATAGCTTTCATGTCATTTTCTTATTGTGTTAAGGCATTTATATTCTATATTCTACATATATTCTTAGAATATAAGACATTATATTCTACATTCTACATAGAAAGAGGCACATGTACCCTTATAAGATGAACCATAGGCATGACCAGATACTATTGATTTAATTTTTTTTTTCTAAAGCAGGATCTTGCTCCTTCATTGCTGGGCCTACAGTGCAGTCACATCATCATAGCTCATTGGAACCTCAAAATCCTAGGCTCAAGTGATCCTACTGCCTCAGTCTCCTGAGTAGCTGGCACTACAGGTGCCACAATAAATGGCGAATTTTTCTAGTTTTTGCTTAGAGTCTCGCAGTTGGGCGCAGTGGCTCACATCTGTAATCCAAACACTCTGGGTGGCCAAGACCTGTATTTTGCCTGAGCTCAGGAGTTTGAAACCAGCCTAAGCAAGAGCGAGACCTTGTCTCTATGAAAAATAGAAGAACTAGCTGGGTGTGGTGGTGGGCGCCTATAGTCCTAGCTACTGAAGAGGCTGAGGCAAGAGAATCACTTGAGCCCAAGAGTTTGAGGTTGCTATGAACGATGATGCCCTGGCAGTTTACCCAGAGCAAAAGAGTGAGGCACTGTCTCAAGAAGGAAAAAAAAAAAAGGAAAAGAGAGATGGAGTCTCACACTTGCTCAGATTGGTCTTGAACTTCTGGTCCCAAGAAATCCTCCTACATTGGACTTCCATGATTTAATTTCTTGAATAGGTTAGTAAATCAGAATTTTTGACAATTTCCCCAGTCTCCTAATCCTATGCATTGAAATAAATGAGTTTGAGAAACTCCAGTAGTTCTCAAAATGTTTTCCAACAAAGTATCCTTTACTTGGAAACCTTGCACACCTAGTCTTAGCTTTTCTTTGAAATCTGTCATAAAAGATAGTAAGAACAAGTCCAGATGCTTAAGTTCTCATAATTTGAGTGATCTCTGAATCCTTTTAGCAAGGAACTCACCATCTGTTTTCTTGAACCATGTGATGTTCACCTTGATAATAGAGGTAGCCACATTCTGCCCCATGCTTTGGTCTCGGTCTGTCTCTCCATCTCTCACATTTGACCATGAGCTATGAAGGGCTAGGACTTCACAGTTGACTATCTTTCCCTTCCCTAGCCTTACACATAAGTTGTTTGTGTAAATCCTCACTTTTTTTTAATTAAAGAGGATTTTTTAAAAATTAGAAATGTGTATGTTTTCCTATTCCAAGAAAAAGCTGCTTGCAATTGCTTTAAGATGACTCCCCTCTCCTGGGTGGCAATAAGCAGAAAGCCTGGGAAGGGTATTTTTCCACCCTCCAAAGGAGCACATGGAAAATGTTGTTTTAAGGGCACCTCTTCATGTTCCAAGCCTCCCTTGGGCCTACCCCAAAATATCTTTGTGCTAAATTAATAAAGAACATATGATTTTCTTAACCCATATTGTCCTATTTTCCCGTATTTTCTCTTATATCCAAACATTTTCTCTTCGACCCAAATAGAAAATTTTCACTGAGATGATGAACCCGTTGTAAAGCCGTTTAGTGGAGTTTCTGTGCTAGTCTCATTTGATTAGTTATGAGCATTAAACACACGCACACACCAGCAACATCTGCAAAAATGTCCATGTGCATCATTCCCTTATACTACTCAAATATATAGAAGAAAATTAGTTAAATAAAAAACACACAACAGTGAATGTGTCTGCTGGGAGTACTTCCTTGTGTTTTACATTATCACAGCTAAACATTAAGTCAGCCCCTTAACTTGATTTTAATGTATTTAAGCAATAACCATCAAGGCACAGGGCACTTTCTGGGAATTAATGAGCAGCAAGAAGAGTTGATGGCCTAAAGTCAAACCAAGGACCGTTAACCCCAGCTGGCTATTAATTCCCCAGGAAATGCCCAGCACTGAGGTTGGTATTACTATTTATAAGCCCTTTATACATGAAGAAAGGAATTACATATAGCCCCCCTGCCGTGCCTTCATTTTGGAGAGTGCTGTGGGAAAGCAGGGAGCTGAATCACACTGTTGTTGCTGCATCAAGCCTTTTCTGCCAAATTAAAAGTAATTACCAAAATGAAGGCTTTGGTCTACAACCAGATATACATAAGAGCCTCTACACTACTCTCTTCCTCATTCCACCACCAGCAAATTAAAGGAAAGTAGTTATAGCAGCACCTTCCTGGGACATTTTTAATGAGGTCAAGCACACATGCAGTACAGTGCATGAATCTTAAACATACAGTTTGACATAATTTTTAGATACATAAGGGATCAAGGTTTAGAACATTTCCAGTATCCCAAAGCCTTCCTCATTCCATCTCCCAGGCAGTACCCAACAAAGGCAATCACAGTTCTACACTCAATCCCATACAGTAATTTTGCCTTTTCCTGAATATCATATAAATAGAATCATACAGTGTGAACTCTTTTGCGGTATTGGGTTTTTCCCCCCTTACTCAACATTGTATCTGCGAGTTTTGTACATTGCTGCTTCTGGATAACTATTAAATCCATTAAAGCTTAGAAAAAATTAGAAAACTTTTCATCTTTTTCTTACCTATAAAAAGCTTTTATGCCTCAAAGCCTGAATGTCTAGATTCTGTTTGCCTTAAGAAGAAAAACACATATTTATGGTTCCTGGCACACTAAAGGCCAACAACATTGTGTGTTTAGAACCTAATAAATTCCACCTGTGGTAAGGCAACTGCTTTATAAGGCTATTTCAAGGACAGGCTAATCAGAATTGTGTATAAATAAACATTTGTAAAAGTGTAATCGAGGCATCTTCCCTGACCTTCTTTCCCCCAGCCCCACCGTGAAAGGAACTACTATCAAATGCCTATTGTTCTAGATTCTTTTTTTTTCTTTCTTTATACATATACATGTGTTTATTTGGTTTCCACTTTTTGCCTTCACAAAATTAAAAAGGCTTAAAATTTAATAACAATAACAATGTTTAAGACAAAGACTAGAAACAAAAACCTCGCAAAGAATGAATGAAGATAAATACATTTGGAAAAGAAATCAGACGATTGCTGCAATGAAATATTGAGTAATAATAATACTAACAATGCAAAAAAAGTAACAGTCACATTTTCAGATAAAAGTATGTCTATCATAGAATGTTTTGACTCTGAGGTTTGGTATAGAGTCATCAGTTAACTTCTTCTTTTTTACCCCAAAGCCTCAAAAACTAGACTAGTGTTTATAAATAAAAATAGAAGATAATTTCAAAAAACAGATCATGGAAAATCTTATATACAATAGAAAAAGAAGAAATACTTCAAAATCATTCTACTTCATCTGAGTATACCTGGTATTTAAATCGGAAAAAAATATATTATCATAAAGGGAAATTACAAACATATTTCACTTATAAATGAGGATGCATACATGCATACATCCTCATTCAATTCTTAGGATTAAACAACATATTAACAAGTTGAACGAAAAATTATTGTTCAAATAATGTACTTTGGTCAAAATTAAATCAAATTTATGTGAGAATTAGTCACTATTTTCTTTTCTTTTTTTTTTTTCCTTTCCCTCACCCCTCCCTCCTTCTCTCTGTCTGCTCTCCCCTTCCCCCACCCCCCACCATGTCATTGTTATTAATTGTCCTCATATCAAAGTTGAATACATAGGATTCATGCTTCTCCATTCCTATGATGCTTCACTAAGAATAATGTGTTCTGCCTCCATCCAGGTTAATACAAATGCTGTAAAATCTCCATTTTTTAATGGCTGAATAGTATTCCATGGTATACATATACCATAGCTTGCCAATCCATTCCTGGGTTGAGGGGCATTTAGGCTATTTCCACATTTTAGTGAATGTAAGTTGAGCTGTGATAAACAGTCTAGTACAAGTGTTTTTTTTTTTTTTTTTACTTCTGGGTAGATTCCCAGTAATGGAATTTCAGGATCAAATGGAAGGTCTAGGTTGAGTTCTTTGAGGTTTCTCCATATTTATTTCCAAAAAGGTTGTAATAGTTTGCAGTCCCACCAGCAGTGTAAGTGTTCCCTTCTCTCCACATCTGCACCAGCATCTACAATTTTGAGATTTTGTGATATGGGCCATTCTTGCTGGGGTTAGATGATATCTCAAGGAAGTTTTAATTTGCATTTCTCTAATAACTAGGGATGATGAGCATTTTTTCATATGTTTGCTAGCCATTCATCTGTCTTCTTTAGGGAAGATTCTGTTCATCTCTCTTCCCCATTGATGTATGGGATTGTTGAGTTTTTTTCATGTGGATTAATTTAAGTTCTCTATAGATCCTAGTTATTAAGCTTTTGTCTGATTCAAAATATGCAAATATCTTTTCCCATTGGGCAGGTTGCCTTTTTACTTTGGTAGTTGTCTCCTTAGCTGTATAGAAGATTTTCAGTTTAATTAAATCCCATTTGTTTATTTTTGTTTTTGCAATTAACATGGCAGTCTTCTTCATAAAGTCTTTCCCCAGGCCAATATCTTCCAGTGTTTTTCCTATGCATTCTTTGAGGATTTTTATCATTTCATGCCTTAATTTAAGTCCTTTATCCATCTTGAATCAATTTTTGTGAGTGGAGAAAGGTGTGGGTCCAGTTTCAGTCTTTTACATGTGGATATCCAGTTCTCCCAGCACCATTTATTGAATAGGGAGTCTTTTCCCCAAGGTATGTTCTTGTTTGGTTTATCGAAGATTTGGTGGTTGTAAGTTGTTGGTTTCATTTCCTGGTTTTCTATTCAATTCCAAATGTCTATGTCTATATTTTTGTGCCAGTAACATGCATGCTGTCTTGACCACTATGCCTTATAGTATAGCCTAAAATCTGGCAGGTTGATCCCCCTGGCTTTGTTTTTATTACTAAGAACTGCCTTAGAATTGGAAAAAGAAGAACAACCTCAATCTAAACCCAGCAGAAGAAAAGAAATATCCAAAATTAAATCAGAAATTAATGAAATTGAAAACAAAAGAATGATTCAGAAAATTAATGAAATAAAGAGTTGGTTTTTAAAAAAATAAAATAAAATAGATCAACCTTTGGCCAGACTAACTAGTAATAAAAAGTAAAATCTCTAGTAACTTCAATCAGAAATGATAAAACAGAAGTAACAACTGATGCCACAGAAATACAAGAGATTATCTCTGAATACTACCAGAAACTCTATGCCCAGAAATTTGACAATGTGAAGGAAATGGATCAATATTTGGAATTACACCTTCTCTCTAGACTTAGCCCAGAGGAAATAGATCTTCTGAACAGACCAATTTCAAGCACTGAGATCAAAGAAACAATTAAAAGTCTCCCAACAAAAAAATGCCCTGATCCAGATGGCTTCACACCAGAATTCTATCAAACCTTTAAATAAGAGCTTATTACTATATTGCAGAAATTATTCCAAAAAATTGAGAGTGAAGGAATCTTCCCCAACACATTCTATGAAGCAAACATCACCCTGATACCAAAACCAGGAAAAGACCCAACTTAAAAGGAGAACTTTAGACTAATTTCAATAATGAATATAGATGCAAGTATTCTCAAGAAAATCCTAGCCAATATATACAGCTATCATCAAAAAAACATGATACATCATGATCAAGTAGGTTTCATCCCAGGAATGCAAGGCTGGTTTAATATACATAAATCCATAAACGTTACTCATCATACCAACAGAAGCAAAAACAAAGCCCATATGATCCTCTCAATAGATGCAGAAAAAGCATTTCATAAAATCCAGCATCCTTTTCTAATTAGAACACTGAAGAGTTTAGGCATAGGTGGCACATTTCTTAAACTGATCAAAAGTATCTATGACAAACTCACAGCTTAATATTTTACTGAATGGAGTTAAACTGAAAGCTTTTGCACTTGAAACTGGAACAGACAAAGGTGTCCTCTGTCCCCTTTACTATTCAACATAGTGCTGGAAGTTCTAGCCAATACAATTAGGCAAGACAAGGAAATAAAGGGCATCCAAATGGAAGAAGAGGAGGTCAAACTCTTCCTCTTTGCTGATGATATGATCTTATACCTGGAGCATCCCAAAGACTCAACCACAAGACTCTTGGAAGTCATTAAAAAATACAGTAATGTCTCAGGATATAAAATCAGTGTCCACAAGTCACAGTGTCACAAGTGTTGCCTTTGTATATGCCAACAACAGCCAAGATGAGAGGCTAAGTAAGGACACAACTCCCTTCACCATAGCTTCAAAGAAAATGAAATACCTAGGAATATACCTAACAAAAAAGGTGAAGGACTTCTATAAAGAAAATTATGAAACCCTAGGAAAGGAAATAGCAGAGGACTTTAACAAATGGAAGAAAATACAATGCTCATGGCTGGGAAGAATCAACATAGTTAAAATGTCTATACTTCCCAGAGCAACCTACCAATTCAATGCCATCCTAATTAAAATAGGATGATTAAAATACCAACTTCCTATTTTCAAGACTTGGAAAAAATGATTCTGTGTTTTGTATGTTCTAGATTCTTTATGTCTCTCCCTCCTCACATGCTCCGTAAATGTAGGTATTGTTTTCTCTAGTTTACCAATGGGGGAACTGGAATGTTAGTGAATTTGCCCAAGGTCATGGTGGTTAGTGGTGAGATTAGACTCAACATCTGTCTACAGAACTAAAGTGTTTTCATCACACCCACAGCCAGGCAAGAAGAGCAAGCCAGAGGTAGTCAGTGACTAGGGAAAGGAGAAGCCAAGCAGGATCTTCCCTCAGATTCTAGGCTGAAGCCCTTTGCCCAGGGGTACTCCTGAGCCTTTAGTCCCTGGATTATTTAAGTGACTTTTCTTGAGCACCCTTTAAAATAATTCTTGTAATACTGACACAAAATGTTTTTTAAAGACTGTATGTGCCATGCACCATTCCAAATGCTTTATATACATTATCTCATTTAATCCTCATAAATTCCCAGCAAGAAGGTACTATTGATACCCCATTTTGAAGATGTGGAATTTTTTTTTTTTTTAAGACAGAGTCTTACTTTGTCACCCTTGGTAGTGTACTGTAGCGTCATAGCTCACAGCAACTTCAAACTCTTGGGCTCAAGCTATTCTCTTGCCTCAGCCTCTCAAGTAGCTGGGACTACAGGTGCCTGCCACAAGTCCCAGCTATTTGTAGAGGCTGGTCTAGAACCTGTGAACTCAGGTGATCCACCCACCTTGGCCTCCTAGAGTGCTGGGATTACATGGGCCCTGAAGATGTGGAAATTGAGGAATAAAGAGGTTAAGTACTTTACTTAAGGTCAGAGACTGAATTTGAACAGGAAAATTCAAATCCCAGGTGGTGATTGCGTGTTGTTGTAGCTACAAATTCACGTTGCCTAGAGCTAGGCTAGTTTGCCCTTCTGGTAAGTAAATTTGCCTTTGTCCTGTATTTTGGTCCATCCATCCAATTCAGCTGCAAATTTCCAAAGAACAGAATGTATATTGTATTCCATATTATTGCTTTTCAACTTATTCTTTCTTTCTTTTTTTTTTATTGAATGGTAACTATGTATATTAATGCACTTCTGGGGTACAGTGTGGTGTTTTCACACACAATCCGAAACACTTCCATCAAACTGGTTAACATAGCCTTTGTGTCATTTTCTTAGTTATTATTTTAAAACGTTCACATTCTGCTCTTAGAAAGATTCACTTGTACCTTTGTAAGATAAACCTCAGAAGTGATCCCTGCAATCCCCCTCCCTCCACCCATTCTTCCTTCCCCTCTCCCTTCCCCCTTCCCGTATTCTTAGGCTGTTATTAGGTTATAGCTTACATATAAAAGGTATAAATTAGTTTCATAATAGGGGTGTGTACATTGTATACTTTTTCTTCCATTCTTGTGATACTTTGCTCAGAAGAACATTTTCCAGCTCCATCCATGTGAACATGAAGGACGTAAATTCGCCATCTTTCTTTATGGCTGCACAGTATTCCATGGTGTATATATACCACCATTTGTTGATCCATTTGTGGATCGATGGGCACTTGGGCTTCTTCCATGACCTGGAAATTATGAATTGGGCTGAAATAAACATTCTGATACAAATATCTTTGTTGTAATGTGATTTTTGGTCATCTGAGAATATACCTAATAAAGGAATTGCAGGATCCAACGGCAGGTCTATTTTTAGTTCTCTAAGTGTTCTCCAGATGTCTTTCCAAAAGGAATGTATTAGTTTACATTCCCACCACAGTGTAGGAGTGTTCCCTTTTCTTCACATCCACGCCAGCATCTCTGGTTTTGGGATTTTGTGATATAAGCTAATCTCACTGGAGTTAGATGATATCTCAAAGTAGTTTTGATTGCATTTCTCTGATGATTAGGGATGGCGAGCATTTTTTCATATATCTGTAGGCTGTGCACTGATCTTCTTTAGAGAAATTTCTCTTCAAGTCCCTTGCCCACCCTGAGATGGGATCACTGGTTCTCCTCTTGCTAATACGTTTAAGTTCTCTATGGATTCTGGTTATTAAACCTTTGTCAGAGACATAACCTACAAAAATCTTCTCCCGTTCTGAGGGCTGTCTGCTTGCCTTACTTACTGTGTTCTTAGCTGTGCAGAAGCTCTTTAGTTTGATCAGGTCCCAATAGTGTATTTTTGATGTTGCTTCAATTGCCCGTGGTGTCCTCCTCATAAAATATTCGCCCAGGCTGATTTCTTCAAGTGTTTTCCCTACACTTTCTTCTAGTATTTTTATGGTTTCATGTCTTAAGTTTAAATCTTTAATCCAGTGAGAGTCTATCTTAGTTAATGGTGAAAGGTGTGGGTCCAGTCTCAGTCTTCTACAGGTTGCCAGCCAGTTCGCCCAGCATCGTTTGTTAAATAGGGAATCTTTTTCCCACTCAATGTTTTTAATTAGCTTATCAAAGATCAGGTAACAGTAAGTAGCTGGATTCATCTGTTGGTTCTCTATTCTGTTCCATATATCTACCTCTCTATTTTTATGCCAGTACCATACTGTTTTGATCATTATAGATTTATAGTATAATCTGAGGTCTGGTAGTGTGATTCCTTCTGGTT
>CAUYTI010049627.1:0-44021 GCA_963575145.1 Galago senegalensis | reverse complement strand
TCAATAAATATTCTGGTGCAAATATCTTTGTTATAAAGTAAATTTTGGTCTTCTGGATGTGTACCTAGTAGAGGAATTGTAGGATTGAATGGCAGGTCTATTTTTAGATCCCTAAGTGATCTCCAAACATCTTTCCAAAAGGAATGTATTAGTTTGCATTCCCACCACCAGTGCAGAAGGGTTCCCTTTTCTCCACATCTACACCACATCTCTGGTTTTGTTATTTTGTGATGTGGGCTAATCTTACTGGAGTTAAATGATATCTGAAAGTGGTTTTGATTTGCATTTCTCTGATGATTAAGGATGATGAGCATTTTTTTCATGTGACTGTAGGCTGTGTGCCTGTCTTCAGAGAAGTTTCTCTTCAAGTCCCTTGCCCACCCTGAGATGGGATCACTTGTTCTTTTCTTGCTAATACATTTGAGTTCTGTATGGATTCTGGTTAATAAGCCTTTATTAGAGGCATAACCTGCAAATATCTTCTCCCATTATGAGGGCTGTCTGCTTGCTTTACTTACTGTGTTCTTGGCCATACAGAAGCTTTTTAGTTTGATCAGATCCCAGTAATGTATTTTTGGTGTTGCTTCAATTGCCTGGGAGGTCCTCCTCATAAAATTTTCGCCCAGAGTGATATCTTCAGGTGTTTTCCTTACACTTCTAGTATTTTTATAGTTTCATGTCTTAAGTTTAAATCTTTTATCCAGTGAGTCTATCTTTGTTAATGGTGAAAGGTGTGGGTCCAGTTTCAGTCTTCTACAGGTTGCCAGCTGGTTCACCCAGCACTATTTGTTAAATAGGGATTCTTTTCCCTGCTGAATGTTTTTGATTGGTTTATCAAAGATCAAATGATGGTAAGTAGCTGGGTTCATCTCTTGGTTCTCTATTCTATTCCATACATCTACCTTTCTGTTTTTGTGCCAGTACCATGCTGTTTTGATCACTATTGATTTATAGTATAGTCTGAGATCTGGTAGCGTGATTCCTCCTGATTTGTTTTTATTTCTGAGTAATGTCTTAGCTAATTGAAGCTGTTTCTGATTTCATATAAAATGAAGTATCATTTTTTTGAGGTCTTTAAAGTATGACAGTGGTGCTTTAATAAGGATTGCATTAAAATTATGTATTGCTTTGGGTAGTATGGACATTTTAACAGTGTTGATTCTTCCAAGCCATGAACATGGTATGTTTTTCCATTTGTTAACATCTTCAGCTATTTCTTTTCTCAGAGTTTCACAGTTCTTTTTATAGAGATCTTTCACATTCTTTGTTAGGTAAACTCCCAAATATTTCATTTTCTTTGGCACTACTGTAAAAGGAATAGAGTCCTTGACTGTTTTTTTCAGCTTGACTATTGTTGGTGTATATAAAAGCTACAGATTTTTGAGTATTGATTTTGCAACCTGAGACTCTGCTGTATTCCTTGATCACTTCTAAGAGTTTTATAGTTAAATCCCTGGAGCTTTCCAGATATACAATCATATCATCTGCAAAGTGAAAGTTTGATCTCCTGTGACCCTATATGGATACCCTTGATTGCCTTTTCTTGCCTGATTGCGATGGCTAAGACTTCCATTACAATGTTAAAAAGCAGTGGAGACAATGGGCAACCTTGTTTGGTTCCTGACCTGAGTGGAAATGATTTCAATTTTACTCCATTCAATATGATATTGGCTGTGGGTTTACTGTAGATGGCCGACCTCTATTAGTTTAAGAAATGTGCCTTCTATTCCTATTTTCTTAATTGTTCTGATCATAAAAGGATGCTGGATATTATCAAAAGCTTTTTCTGCATCGATTGAGAAAATCATATGGTCTTTGTTTTTCATTTTGTTTAAGTGACATATTTATAGATTTACCTATATTGAAACATCCTTGAGACTCTGGGATAAAACCAACTTGGTCATGGTGTATAATTTATTTGATATATTGCTGGATTCTGTTCTTTTTTTTGTAGAGACAGAGTCTCATTCTATTGCCCTGTGTAGAGTGCCCTGGTGTCACATAGCTCACAGCAACCTCCACAGGTGCCCACCACAAGGCCTGGCTATTTTTTTTATTGTTGTTGCAGTTTGGCTGGGGCCAGTTTGAACCCACCACCCTTGGTATATGGAGCTGGCACCCTACCCACTAAGCTACAGGCAACACCCTATTGTTGGATTCTGTTGGCTAGGATCTTATTTAATATTTTTGCATCTATATTCTTTAAAGATATTGGTCTGTAATTTTCTTTTCTTGTTGGATCTTTTCCTGGTTTGGGGATCGGGGTGATATTTGCTTCATTGAATGTGTTGGGAAGTATTCCTTCTTTTTCTATGCTTTGGAAAATGTTATGCAATATAGGTACTAGTTCCTCATTAAAGATTTGGTAGAATTCCGATGTGAAGCCATCTGGTCCCGCACTCTTGTTTTTTGGGAGATTTCTTATAGTTGATGCTATTTCAGACCTTGATATAGGTCTATTCAACATTTCTAATTCTTTCTGGATAAGTCTAGGAAGGTGGCATGCTTCCAAGTATTGGTCATTTTCTTTCAGATTTTTATATTTCTGAGAATAGAGTTTTTTGTAGTATTCATTAAGAATTTCTTGAATTTCTGAGGTATCTGTTGTTACTTCGCCTTTGTCATTTCTGATTGATGAAATTAGGGATTTTAATTTTCTATTTCTGGTTAGGCTAGCCAAGGGTTTATCAATTTTGTTAAGTTTTTAAAAAAAAACTTTTTGATTCATCTTTTGAATAATTCTTTTGTTTTCAATTTCATTTAGTTCAGCTCTGATTTTGTTTGTTTTTTTTCTTCTGCTAGGTTTGGGGTTGGAGTGTTCTTTTTCAGTTGCTTGAGATGGCCCATTAAGTTGTTGATTTCTTCTCCTTCTGTTCTCTTAAGGAAGGCTGTAGCACTATGAATTTCCCCCTTAGGACTGCCTTTGCGGTATCCCAGAGGTTCTGATAATTTGTATCTTTATTATCATTCTGTTCCAAAACCTTGGTAATTTCCTTCTTAATCTCATCTGTGACCCAGCTATCTTTCAGCATAAGGTTATTTAGTTTCCATGTCTTTGTATGAGTATGCAGATTCCTGATATTGGTGAGTTCAATTTTTATTCTGTGATGATCTGAGAAAATACAAGGAATAATTTCTATTCTTTTAAATTTGCTGAAGTTAGACTTGGATATGATCAATTTTGGAGGATGTTCCATGGGCTGATGAGAAGAATGTATATTCAATTTTGTTAGGATGAAATATCCTGTAGATATCTATAAAATTCAATTGCTGTATGGTGAAGTTTAAGTCCAGAATTTCTTTGCTTAGTTTCTTCTTGGAGGATCTGTCCAACACTGCCAAAGGGGTATTAAAATCTCTGACTATTACGGTGCTAGAAGACATTAAATTGCTCATGTCTGTTAGGGCCTCTCTTATAAATTAAGGATCATTCTGGTTGGGCGCATAAATGTTAATAATTCAAATCTCTACATGTTGAGTGTTTTCCTTAACAAATATGAAGTGACCATCGTTGTCTTTCCTTACTTTTGTTGGTTTAAAGCCTAGTGTATCTGCAAATAAAATTGCCACTCCTGCTTTTTCTGTTTTCTGTTTGCCTGGATTATAGTTGTGTATCCCTTCACTCTGATTCTATATTTATCCTTTAAGGTAAGATGAGATTCTTGTATGCAGCAGAGAAGACACTCAGACGCTCCCTGTACAACACAACCAGGATATAACCTTGGAGATCCCCGGGTGATCATCCCAGATCAAGAGTTCCAAACCAATTTTCCTGGTCAGCACACAGATCAAGTGGGAGAGTTCAAAAGGTCTCCAGCAACTGGACAGCAGGGGTCCACTGGCAGCTCAAGTGTGACTTGCTCCGGTGGTCCATGGAGTCAGAAAGGCCTGCCCTGCAGAAGGGTTATTCCAGGGGGGCTGATGCCTCTTTTCCCACTTTGCTTCACTGTCACCCCCAGTCACTGGTTACCCTGCAGGGCTGCAGCCCTGCTCTCTCTAAGTACACCAGGGATTTGCACCTAAGTCAAAGAGAAGACAATGCCTCCCTGACAGTCTGTCTCACTGTGTAACCTATAGGGCAGGAGTTCAGGCTTGATTCCCTCCAGTGATCATTGGAAACTGGGGCGTGTTTCACCAGCGTCAGTACCCAGCTGGGGGTTACATGGAGGAATGTGGTTCTCTCCCTCAGAGACCATGCCTCTGCTTTGGTCATACTCCACCTCTGGAACCTCTGCAGGTCGGGTCAGGTTCCCACCATGTTTCACAGAATTGGGGAGGTGTCTCTTTCAAATTTGACCCCAGTGGAAGGGAACGTGGATCCACCATCACTGTCAGGGGTGGCACTGTCACTGTTGGGGGTGGTGCTGCTGGTCTGGGCTACGGGTGTATGCAGGTCACGGGTGCTAGGTCTGGGGTACTGCTGTGCGCAGGTCACAGGTTCCAGGTGGAGAGCTGGTGGGCATTGCTGCAGGCTGTGGGTCACAGGACCTGGGTGGGGAGCTGGAGGGTGGAGCCACCGGCTGCTGGCCGCAGGTAGCAGAAGTGGGTGGGGTACCAGCAGGCACTGCTGCATTCCCCCGTGGTTGGTGATGTGAGTTCCATGCTATGCTTTTTCCAACATGGGGCAAGTCTCTCTCCTTCTGTGACTCCCTACCTCTATTAAAGTTATAGTTTCAGCACAACTGCCCCACAGCCCACGAGATGCCCTGCCCTAGCCAATATCTGCTAGACATTCTGGATTCTGCAGGGGGGAGTCTTTCAGACTGCCAGGATAGGGGGGAGGGGTAGACTGGTAGTTCAGGAAGGTAGGGAGAATATTAGTTAAACTTTTGGCCCAGGCAAGAAACTGCCTGGGCTTGCACTGGTATATCTTTGTGGAGGGAGTCTGGGCCCTCAGTCGTTCTCTCCCCTTTGGTGAAATAAAAGGTCCTCTGTTCACTACTCCCCTCAAGTCACTCTCATGGGGAGGGGGGAGGATTCCTGTCATCCTCTTTGGGATGGATTTTGTACCTGAAATTTGTTTCCTTGGAGTCCCAGCTTGCCTCAGCAGGGGTGATGCCAACCTATCAATCCTCCCTCTCAGCTCAGCTCCTGATCTTTCACTTTATTGGGTTGCTTCTGGCCATTATTTCTCCCTCTGGATGGGAGCCTCTTCTGAAGGCTTTAGTTGGCCATCTTGCCTCTTGCTGTGATCATGGTTTCTTGACTAGTTGGTTGGCTTTTCTGAAAGGTCCAGGTCATGAGCAGGACTTCCTGCATTGATTGGGTGCTTGTAATTTTTCATCAACATTAAACAGTGGGCACAGGAGGACCTTCTAGGTTCTAGATTTTTCTTCTGTCCCTGGTATGTGGGAACAGCTTCTTCTTAGGTACGATCAGTCTCCTGGCCAGCACAGTAACCACTTCCTTTGCCTGTTGGTATTCTGACACGAGGAGCCACCTTGGCCTGGTGGCAGTTTCCACTTATAGCTTAACCATTGCTGTATCCTGCTTTAGCCCAGCAGAATCCAAAATTTTAGGAAGGGAATCAAAGATTTTTGTTAGTGGATCATTGGGGGCAGTAGTGAGAGGAGCCCTGAGCACTCAGCCTTTGACACCCAGACTTGTGAATCATGGTGGTGGCAGAAGCTAGCCCACCATGTCCAACTGCATTTCTTAGAGACAGTCTAGAGCAGTGTTTCTCAACCTTACTAAAGCCGCGACCCTTTAATACAGTTCCTCATGTCGTGGTGACCCCCAACCATAAAATTAGTTTTGTTCCTACTTCATAACTATAATTTTTGCTACTGTTATGAATCATAATATAAATGTCTGATATTAGGTGACCCCTGCGAAAGGGTCATTCCACCCCCAGAGGAGTCACACCCACAGGTTGAAAACCACTGGTCTAGAGGATATTACTCACAAGCTGGGACTAGTGGCTGGCATATAGCTGAATATTCAGAAAACTATTCTACTGGCCTGCTGGGTCACCTCCTTCAGGATTGTGGGGAATGTGGCAAGACCAGTGAATTTCTGAGCATAAATCCTCATTGTACTTCATTTGCTGTGACATGTGTTCCTTGGTCAGAGGCAGTGCTGTGTGGCTTCTGTGATGGTGACCAGGGCTTCTATAAGGCTGTGCTCTGGGCAGGAACCCCGTGGACCTGGAAGGCAGGTTTACTTTAATGATCTCATGATGGAGCAGCCTGGTGATAACTATCTACTACCAGGTGGTGGACTGATATCCCAAGGAGTGGGGTGGGGGTCAGGGCAGGGCCTGGGGGTCAGTGTCAGTTACTTCTGTTTCAGGTGGGGTGCTTAGAAGTGCCTGGCAGCAGGTGTGTCTTCATGAGCATAGGTCCATGCTGCTGAGCATGTGGTTAACCATCCCTGCCACCACAGCCACATGTGCCTGAGCACATCTGGACAAGAGGCCAGGGCATACAGGCCGAGTGACGTGTGTGCAGTGGTCATGTTGTTCACCTGAGTTCTGAGACCCTCTTCTGCTGTAGCTGCTTTTTGAGAAGCGTTCTCTGGTACAGGGATATTCACATTGTGTACCTGTTTGAGAGGTCTGCTCCCAGGTCTTCTGCAGACCAGTTGTTTGCTGCGAGTATTCTAATCATGTTCCTATCAAGTCTTGACTGTCAACCAAATCATTAGGCCCTGCTTGTGCATCGATGTTGAGTGATAGGACAGCGTGGCAGGTCCAGGGGCCAGGGACCGAGAGAACTTGCTATCACACAGACTGCTTTGACTTGGTGGTGGAGTGCTCCCAGGGGATAGCTTGAGTGCACCTGAACTTGGTGTCCTATGTGAGACCTTCAGTCTCTGCCAGGGCAGCAGCAGCAGAAAGCAGTTTCCTAAAAGCAAAAGTTGTCTTCAGAGGACAGGAGGGGCTGTGCCCCCAAATCTCAAAGGCCTGCACTGAGGTTCACCTGGACGAGCCTGCCAGAGGCTTTCATTGCCAATGTCTGGAACAGTTAGGGTTTGCTAGAAAAGCAGAACTACCATGATATGGAATGGAAGTCTTATTCTTGGAATTAGCCCTCACACAATTCTGGGAGCTGCTGAAGTCAATGGATGGCTGTTGCCTGCATGTCTGGTGGGTCTGGCAATCTGGGAGAAAAGCTGACCCCAAGTGGGGGAGACAAAGGAGAAACTGAAGTCCCTGAGGACAAACTGCAGCACGTCTGTATCTGACGTCCTCCAACTCCGTGGCCCAGGTGTTTCTGCCTGTGTGTTCATGAGCTTAGGTCCATCCTGCTGAGCATGTGAGCAGAGGAGTTCTGTCCCAGGGCTCCCAGGTGACAGAGGGGGAGCTCCCGCAGCAGCTAGGGCTCCAAGTCCAGTGGCTGCTTCACACGGCTCAGTGGCCTCAGGGAGAAGGTCTGCTGCTTGTTCCTTCCTCCCAGGCCTCACACACTGTCTGGTGGTGGACTTCACCCAGACCACACAGGGAGGGGAGGTGCAGTTGGTGCAAACGCGCTATGTTCTTACTGGTTTTCTTCCTTTCAGATCTAGACTTCATTTCTGTTTCCAGCTTTCCAGTATCCTGTCTTCTTGTTTTCCTCCCTCTTCCTCCTCCAGGGGGTTGGTTGAAATGTCATTTCTGGTTTGATGTGGATATACTTGTGTCTAACCCAGGTGATACAGCTAGTGTCCGGAGGTCACTGAACTCCTGGAGGCCCTGGTATTGAGGCATTAGGTGTCTGGGTGCTTCACACTGCTCCTGCTGTTCTCAGGCTCACAAAGGGTATCACTGTTCCTTCACTGAACCGTCACAGCAACTCTGAGGGAGCCAAGATTAACTTAAAGAGACTGCGTCTCAAGGAGATTGATTTACTATATTCCTCTAGAGTGAGAATCAGAACTTAGGGTGTTTAAAAATGTAAATCAGGTCTCTTACTTACTCAGACCCACCCAGTGGCTTTGATCCCCCTCAAAAGTGAAAGCCAAAGTCCTCATTGGCTCACAGGGCTTTGTAGCTTCTCCATCCCACCCACCTCTACCTACCCCCCGTGCCCCTCGCTTAGAGCCCAGCTGCTCTCCTCCAGATCCTTGCCTGCCTTCTTCTGCAGAGTGTTGTGGAGCAAGGGGATGGTGGTGGTGAGGGTGGGGACAGCCCTCTGTGAACCTGAGGTCACTAGCTGCAGGTGTAGAGCACCATTGTTGTTATGAGTCAGTGTTGAAACCCAGAGGACCATTTCCAGAACTTGCCTGCATTTCAAAATGTCTTTCATTTGGATATATTCCTGTTCACTGTGATTCCTCCATGTGTCATCCAATTCTTCCCTGCTAGAATGTAGACACAGAGAGGGTATGAGGAGCGGCTGTTGGTGTCTGGCATAGGAGAAGAGCTCCGCAGACACCTGCTGAACAACTGGATGGCTGTGCTCTCCTGACTCCTTACTTTGTTCGGTTTTTGTTGTGACATGCCCAAAACCGTGCAGAGCTTTGTGCTCAGAGCTCTCGAAATGCAAGGGAGGGAATGACATAGCTGCTTGCCCCAGCAGAGCCATCTCTGTTGAGCTTCTTGTTCACCCATCTCTGAAAAGTGAGGTCAGAAACCAACAGGGAGGCCTTTGCCTTATCACAGCCAATACGGCAAAAGGACATGGCAGGGTGTCTGTGGCCTCTGGCTTCCTTGTGAGGACACATAGTGGACAGGGCACCTAGGCACACTCATCCCTCAGCCTTTGTCTGTAGCACGGATGGCTCTGAAAGATAAGCTCTTACGTAATTTGAGTGAAGAGAAAGCATGGTCCTCTGGGAGGCCGTGATAGCACAACCACCTTATCAAGGCAGGTTTCTGGCTCCTAGCCCAGGTTCACGATGTATGCAGTGTTGCTGTTGCTTTCATGCAGTTCCTTTTTTTTCACCCCCTGGAATGAGCATTTTACAGTTAAAAGTATTAGTTTATTGGCACTTTCTTTAATTCTATCAGAACTGTACTATGATAACATTTTGTGCCCTCGAAACTAGTTTCTGGTGAAGGAGAGTGTGATGGTTAATTTGGGGTGTTGACTTGATTACATTGAGGAATACCCAGAGAGGAGTAAAACATTATTTGGGGCATGTGTGCGAGGGTGTTGCTGGAGGAGATTAATACGTGAGTCTGAGTGGGCCAGAAAGGAAGAGCTGTCCTCAGTGTGGGTGGTGCCAGCCGTCAGCCAGCCTGGGTGGAACAAAAGCAGAGGAAAGGCAGTGTGACAGGCTGCCTTTCACTTGTCTACATGTGGACATCAGAGCTTCAGGCTCTCTAGCTTTGGGACTCCAGGACTTATACCACACCCTTCCCCTCACTGTCCCCCCTCATGGCCTCCCTCCCCTGGGTTTCAGGCCTTATCTCAGATTGAAAATTGTATCCTCAGCTTCCTGGTTCTGAGGTTATGGACTTGGACTGAACCTCCAGCACACAGAGCCTCTTGTGAGACTTCTCTGCCTCCACAGTTCCCCTCATCCATTCCCCTGATAAATCCCTTGTCTGTCTGTCTGTCTGTCTGTCCATCTATTCATTCCATCTCTCTTATGAGCCCTGGCTAAGATAAAGGGCATTTCCTAGTCAGCATCATCCTTCCAACACAGGATCCTCACAGTGCTGCCGTTGGCAGTGGGCTCCCTCCTCATCTGCATGCCAGGCCCTGGTGGAGTCTAACCCTTCCTCTCTGACTGCCCTCGAGTTGAAACCCTCCCACTCATCTCTCTCTGCGTACCTATGCCACTTTCTACAGGATTGGAAGGCATCAGAGTTCGTTGCCTCCTCCACCATTGTGGGTCTTTCTTTGGAGGAGCCATGGCCTAGGACTTGGGGCAGTTCATCTTCTGGGGGCTGCGCCCAGTGCTAAACAAATTTAGTAGAGAGACTCGGTTCTCTCTGTTGGACAGCAGCCAGGGATGCTTCTCAGAGTGTCTACCATGTTTCCCCGAAAATAAGACACTGTCTTATATTTATTTTTTCTCAAGAAAACACTCTAGGGCTTATTTTCAGGGGATGTCTTATTTTTATTAAGTATGATACAACAATCTATATTTATTCAAATACAGTTAAGTCATCTTCTTCTGGAACCTGACGGGGAGCTGACGACCTTCTTGGTGGGGCTGGCGCTAGTGATGCGTGAACTCCTTTCCCCTAGCCATTTGCAGGTGTGCGATAGGATGCCTATGACCGCAGTTACCATGTGCGTACCTGCGCAAGTGCAAACAGCTCAGAGAAAGGAGCTGTGGCAGATAAAGGGTATTCCAGTCTTCCTTACCACTCTGCACTGAAATGTAGGGCGTGGCTATGCAGATACGTTGCATAGCCACACCCATCACTAGGTCTTATTATTGGGGTAGGGCTATTTTTAACAAATGCATAAAAATCCTGCTGGGGCTTATTTGGGGGATAGGTCTTATTTTCTGGGAAACACGGTAGTATCTTGTCAGTGCCGACAGTTACTCCTAGATGTTCTTTGTTTCCTGCTAAGTAGGCCTAAGTTTTTCTAAAAGTGAATCTGTCAGTTCTGCTCTCAGAAGAAGGCAAGACAGCAAACTTACTGTCTTTCTCATAGTTGCAGACCTTAGCCCATTCACATGAATCAAAAGGGCTATTAGGGACATAGTTCACTTTTTTAGTTTAAACCCATATGACCTGGACTCACACTTCACTGCTGTCATCCGTTGGGGTTGTGGTCTTAGATGAATTACTTAGTCTTTGAGCATTGTTCTTCCTTTTCTCTGAATAAGAGTTGTGACCTGCGCTGCCATTCCTGGTGTCTGGGAGAGCCTGTGGGACAGTGGGCGTGAGAGCGCTTGATATATTTCAGGTAGGCCTCTGTCTTCTCAGCTCGGCTGAGCACCTGGCATATACATCTATGTGGGAAAAAAACGCTGCCTAACATATAATGAGTGCTCGTTACTTATTTGTAGGATGAGTAAAATCAAAGGTAGTGCTCCCATTTATAACTAATTTATTCCTTAGATCTTTTCTTCATTTGTTCATTAAGTATTTCCTAAACTCGATCTTTCAGAGAATGAGCTGAGCCCTATGGTCCTCTGAGCCACTGTGAGAATCACCCTTCTGAAATAAAAATAGGATTGTGTCCATTTTCCCTCACTGGACCTTGGATCCCAGCACAGCACGTAATGAATGTGGTCTGGCCTCCACCCATCTTCTCTCTTCTGTGTTCCATCACTTGCCCCCATTCACCCTCTGTTTTAGCCATGATAAACTTTTTAGAAACCCTTTTATTGTAGAACATAATATATTAAGTAATAAGTGCTTAAGTTATGAATATATGCTCAATGACTTATCATAAAGCAAGACATTGGTATCACCAGTGCCTGGGTCAGGAGTGGGACATTGTCAGCAGAAGCCCTGCCCCTTCCTCAGCACAGCCCTCACTCCCCCTTACAGGTAACCGCTTGCCTAGCTCCAGGTGACCTCTTCTCTTCGTCTTCTCCGTGTCCTTCCTGTGTCGTCCTCATCCCTGTCTCTGCAGTAAGGTGTGTTGCCCTAGATGAGGGTCTCTCAGTCCCCTCCCTCCGTCCAGGAGAACTCCAGCAGCAATGGGACTCCCCTTTACCTCCACTCCCCAGGGAGCCACTGGAAATGTGAGTGCCACTGAGGGACTAGGTGCTTAATTTTCTTTGACTTTAATGAAAGTTAAAATTTAAACAGCCACCTATGGCTGCCCTGTGTAATGGGGGTATTGGCTAGGTGGTGCACTGGTGTGGGGGTGGATGGATATTGGGGGGAACAACATGGCAGAGAGCAGGCCTGCCCAGTGGGAGGTTTGTGGGAGGCAGCACAAAGGAGACTCCAGGCCGTTCTCCTTCATTCACTGTCCGTGGGGTCTGTGACCAAGGCCCATGGGTCTGTTCCCTGTGCATCTCCTGAGTCAGCCCCTCCTGGTGTCCCTTGGGGTCCCCTCTCAGTCCAGGCGTTAGCACCTCTTCCTGACGTTGCTGCAGACGCCTCTTCTCTGCCCTCACCTCCCACAGCTTCCCAACCTGGCTCCTCCTTAGTGTTGTTGCCAAGGGCCTCTTCCGTCTCCTCAGTCCTTGCTTAAAATCATGTCTGGACTTTTTCTTTATTGAAAATTCAACTTAAGCTTTAGATCTCTGTCTTCCCTCCCTTAGTATTGAATCTTTGTAAGGAAATTGTAATGCAAACATGATTACTGAGTACACTCTCAACTCCAGTTTTCAGGAAGGAAAGTGTGAGCTCTCTCCTGCAGGATGCCTGCGGCTTCTGGGCTGCTGCCAGACTGTGCAAGGGCCTCCCTCAGCCATCCTTCCTTTATCTGCCATCCACTCATCTCTAGGCGTTCGTTCCTCAAGTGTGTTTCGAAAAGTGAATATGTTCCAGATGATTCTGGGGCTTGAGGGGAATTCAAAGATGAATCAGGCACTGTCTGGAGGAGCTTGTCTTCCAGCATGGCTGGAAGCAATAATAACATTCATGACAGTCCCTGGCATTTATGAGACATGTCCAATGTGCCAGCCATTCGTCTAAGGGCTTTACAGGTACATAAATTCATATGACAGTCTTTCTTCTACAACCAATTGTGTGCTTGCCATGTGCCAGGAATTTTGTTAGCTTCTGGGGAAATCACATCCAACAACCCGGTCCTCTTCCTCAGTGGGCTCACAGCCTGAGAGTGCAGCATGATCAGTTTTGTGTTGGGCAGGTGCAGACACGCAGGAAGGGCATTTCTGTCAGTCTGCTGAGGCTGCCGCCAGGTACCACAAACGGGCAGCTGGCTTAAACAACGACATTCATTTTCTCCCAGTTCTGAAGGCTGAGAATCCGAGGTCAGGGCACCAGCATAGCCAGATTCTGGTGTGAGTCCTCCTCCTGACTCCTTATGTGGAGGAGGGAAAGAAAGATCTAGCTCTCGCTCTCTCTTCCTTTTCTTAGAAGGCTACCAGTCCTATGGGATTAAGACTTTACCCTTTATGACCTCATTTAACTTTACTTACCTCTAAAAGCCCTATCTTCAAATGCAGTTACACTGAGGTTAGAATTTCAGCACATGAATTTAGTGGGGGAGGGCACAGTTCAGTCTGCAGCATCCAGGTTTGGTGACTCAGGGAGGATTTGCCAGAGGAAGTGTCGGTAAGTTAATTCCTACAAGCTAAGAGCATTTATCAGGCAAAGGCAAGAGGGTGAGTGGATGAACGGCCTGGGTAAGGACCCTGAGGTAAGAAAGACTGTGATGTATTTGGGAAACTAAAACAAACCCCAGTGTAAGTGGGAGTATGCTGCAGAATGGGGCAAAAACCGCCAGGAAGAGAGGTGTAAATGGCTGTGAGAGTTGCAAGGATGAGACAGAGGAGAGAGGTGGCCTTTTGTCACATCTTAAATGTTAGGAGGAGCATCCTGCAGACTCAAAAGGACTTGGATGTGGACATGGCAGGGCCAAGGACCTTAGTGGGACAGAGCTCCAGTGGCAGAAGGTGCCGCGCACTGAGGGTGGTACTGGCGCAGCAGGAAGGTGGTCAGATGCCAGCAGCAGTGTCTGATCCATATTGAATAGTCCAGAAATTGGTTTTCATAGGCACAGAATTTTTAGTCATTTTAGTTTAGAATTTTTCATTGAGTTTCTCTTGCCAGCATGTTAAGGTTATTTTTTTTTCTTGAAGAGCTTAACTCCCTTTCTCATTGAATTACTCATTTATTAAAAATACAATGATGTGCCCTTGAGCCCATTAGGCAAACTTTTACCTTGGTCTGTTTATTTTTGACAGATTATGATTCGGATGCCATGAGTAGCTCTTATGAATCTTATGATGAAGAGGAGGAAGATGGAAAAGGGAAGAAAACTCGGCACCAGTGGCCGTCTGAGGAGGCCTCGATGGACCTAGTAAAGGATGCCAAAATCTGTGCCTTCCTGCTGCGAAAGAAGCGCTTCGGCCAGTGGACCAAGTTACTCTGCGTCATCAAGGACACCAAACTCCTGGTAAAGCGTTATGAATAGGTTGCACTTTTGTAAAATCGGTAAGACTTTGCTGGCGATCTAAGGTGATGGAACTTACACACTGTCAGTGTTAACATCAGCCACTGGGAGAGGGCAGCTCTTGGATCTCAGCGAGGAGCCGAGACCCGGCATCCATCAGAAGCCACGAGTGAGCTTAGGCTGAAGTTGCCTCGTTCCTGCTGTTGGTTTCCCCAGCTCTAGAAGCAGCTGGTGGACAGAGTCATTCCCGTTTGGGGGCAGTGTCTGTGGTTTGTGTCAGTGGAAATGCATAATATTTTAACTTGCCAGAAGATGCAAGATGAATTTTCTCATTTTGTAATGAGTCAGTGAATTTCTCAAAGCCAGGTCATAGAAGTGGGGCGGGCAGGCCTTAGGAGGTTTGGAGGGGAGAGTGTACAGGAAAGGAAATTCTTTTGGAAAGCTTAGGGCCAAGCCTTCTTTTTTTAATCCACGAGTAAGAACAGGAAGATAAGTAACAGAGAAGCAAGGGATGGGGAAAACAGGGACCCTTTTGCTGTAGGTGTCACTCCAGTGAGGGCTCTAAGAAGGAACAAGAGCCTTTGGGGATGGTGTGCTGCCTCCTTCCCTCTCCTCCTCGCCTTCTCTCCCCTGTCTGCCTCCCTCCACGCCTGCCTCCCTCCCTCTCCTCCTCGCCTTCTCTCCCCTCTCTGCCTCCCTCCACGCCTGCCTCCTTCCCTCCCTTCCTTTAGAAACCATGAGTGATTCCTGAAATTATGAACTTGAGAATATGTTTTTGCCTTTTGTTTTTGCTTCAAAGTAACCTTGGGGAATATAATTGTTCAAGATTAATATCACTAAAACAGAATTATATCACTAAACACAAGAATTTATGTTTTTGTATATCACTGTTTAGTGGAGCAGATAGTACTCCTCCTGCCCCTCCCCAAAGTTTCATCTATGAATTGTGGGAATCTTATTGTATTAAGTTCGTAGGACACTGTACATTTTTTAATTAATGTTTTCGTTCAGTTTTTAAAAACAGTAAGAATACATGTTTTTTCCACATGTGTGGCCTGAATTTCTCCCAAATTTAGAGTATGCCAAAAATGATGCCATGGGGAATTTTAAAGAATGCGGGAAAAAAGAAGGTCAATATGGTCCTTATTTATAATCTGACATAATGGCTACAAGATGTGGATTTATTATATAAATGGTTTAAAAATACACAGTCAACTCCCATCTAAAAGGAAGTCCTAGAGTGCGGGGGCGGGGGAGTCTTGTGGTGGGTGTGGGGGTCGCAGTTTGGGGCCCTCCTCGCCACCACTTGCCTCTTCCCCATCTCCACTTTTTCCTCGGTTGGGTCTCTTGCCAGCTTTCCATTCTTCAAAACCAGGATGATAACGCCTGCCATTTAGAGTAGTTGTAAGTATTTAAGAAGAAATCAACAGAAAAGTGGGTGAAAGCACTGTCTTCAATAAAATGCAGAATCACTGTTAGTTATTTTTATTATGAAGCTTTTTTCCTTTCAGAAAAGATCTGTGATCCAACTGTTCAGATGAACCCTATTGACATAAAAATAACCCCCAACAGTAACAAAAGCAAACGCTTTCACTTAAATAGTACAGAAAACTGTAAAGAGAAAACAAAAAGCCATGTTCCCAGTCTTTTTCCTGCAGGGAACCACCATTAAAAGCTTATTTATGTCTCTTTCTAGAACTTACTCCTTCTGTGCCAGGGTGGCTCAGGGGTAGGGACTGTGATGTGCCCAGACTCTCTTCAGGACCATAGGACCAGCCCCTCACTTGAAGGGAAGGCTACTGCCTCCACTCAGGGGGCTGTGTCCCTTGAAGAGGGACCCTGGGCCCAAGGTCATCTCCTGCACCAGGGTTCTGCAGCCTGTACCAGCGTGTAAAGGGGACTCTTGGACCTCAGATGAGGCCTTAGGGCTGTACAGCTCTTGGAGAGCCTCCTAGGCCACCTGAGTTGCTTTGCAGGTTCCTTTTTTGCCCATCTCCCTTCTCCCTCCCCTTCCTATAGCGTTGTCTTAAGGGCACAACCTAATCAATACCTGGCATGCTACCCACTTCCTAGGGCACCCCGCCTGCTGGGACCTCCAGTTTGTAGTAGTTTGTCTACTGTGAGACATTTAACTTAAGGAAAAATATAAGCTATAAAAGTCCTTTTCTGCACTGTCAAATGTTTGAGATGATGGATATGCTAATTCCCCTGATCTGCTCACTCTGTATTAGGTATATTGAAACATCACTGTACTCCATAGATATATACAATTATTATGCCATTTTTTAAAAGTTTAAATAAACAACTTAAAACTAAAAAAAATCCCTTTCTGATCTTATATTCTGATCCTATCTTTTCTTTGCACTTATTCAGAATGCAAAAAAAATCTGGTAAATGTATACAACAATTTGAGGCTAGTTTTGATGTACTTTTTAATTCCTTTTTAAACAGGGTATTCGTCAGTTGAATTTTTAAAAATCTGTGCAGCTTGAGTGTCATGAATTCAGAACTATAACACAGGAAAAGACTCTAGAAATGATTTCTCAAAATAGGTGTCCCTTTATTCCTTTCTCAGTAAGTGGTTTGGAGTCAAGAACATAGGCTTTGCCCAGTGCAGAGTTGGGTTGGAGTCCTGGGTCTGCCACTGTGCAGGTTCCTAGCTTTGGGCAAGGTACCTACCAGCTGCACTTCAGTTTCCAAGTCTGCAGAATGGATGTGTCCCAGGATGTCAATAGCCAGCACTTGGCAGCAGATGTATTGTTACTGATAATTCAACATAATTTAATAAAGTAATAACAACCACAGCAAAACCTATTTTATGAAGTGAGGAAAAGGGCTCAGAAAGTTTAACAAAACTTCCTGGGACCCAGATTGAATTAGTAACAGAGCTAGCACCTAGGCATCTGACCTCTGAGACTGTGTCTTTCCATTCATGTTTTGGCCTTAAGTAATACAATTAAACAAAACAGGGTGGGAGGAACCTTTGGGCGAAGATTGGCTGCTAGGTTTTATAGACAGACATTAAGAAGGGCGATGTGAACCGAACCTCAGTTGTAACCTCATCAGTTGAAATCTTTAGAGAGGATCAGTCATGTAAGTGGAGCAGCAGAATTTGGGATCCTCTAATCACCTGGAAAGCAGACCTTTGCAGACATTTTTGTATAATTTGTATTGATATTTATAGTCTTAAAATAATTTTTCTGTCTTTCAGAAAGGAGATAGAGATATGATAGGCAGATACCATTCAACATAGTTCATAAAGTGTCTGAATTATTGTCCCTACGTTACATCCGTGTAGTTGCAATAAATCTAACAATATATTTTATGTATTATTTGTGAAAATACAAATGTATTTTATATACCTTTATTTATCAATATATTTCCAGTCTGTTTTCCCAGAGATCACCACCAGTAACCTGTATTTTTTTGTATCTCCTCCTAACACTCGCTTCTTCTATGCCCAGGTAGCCCTGGGGCGGGGGGTACTCTGATAAAATTGCTTCTTGCTGAATCATGTCATAGATGATCAGTAAACTTTTGCTAAATTAAAGAGTAAATGTTATCTTCCTGTACTTGGAGGAAAGTGTCAGTAGGAAGTAGCGTTTTGTGTGTGTGAAGCTTGTTAGTCCGCAGATCTGTGTTCCAGTCGCTCAGTATTTCTACTATGTGATCAGACTTTTGGATGTCTCACCAGTGTTCATGCTTTTGTTGTGCTGGAGTTTTTCAATATTCTGCTTGAACTTCCTTATAATATAAATTGATTTGTTGTGTTGACTGCAGTGCTATAAGAGTTCCAAGGACCAGCAGCCTCAGATGGAACTGCCCCTCCAAGGCTGTAACATTACATACATCCCCAAAGACAGCAAAAAGAAGAAACACGAGTTGAAAATCACTCAGCAAGGCACAGACCCACTTGTTCTCGCAGTCCAGAGCAAGGAGCAGGCGGAGCAGTGGCTGAAGGTAGGTTGTCTGTTAGGTTTCTGAGCCATTTTCGATTCTAGACCTCTTCTGAGATCTATTTTTATCTTAATTCGTATTTTTTAAGCATAAGAAAAAATGGATTAAGCTGAATAGTTTTGTCTTTAATAGCTGAATATTCCGATTACTTTGAGGCGAATCAGAAACCCCTGTATTTCACTTTAACTCTTGTCTCCAGATTTGCCTGTTTTCTGCATCTCATGTGAGTGGCCTATTGTGACTGGCGTCCTTCTGAGCATCATGTTTCCAGGGTTCATCTGTCTTGGAGCAGGTGTCCATAGTTCATTCCTTTGTATTGTTTTTTGTGTCATACGTAAGAAACCATTGCCTAATAAGAGATCTGGAAGATTTATACCTGTGTTTTCTTCTGAGAGATTTGCAGGATTACCCCTTAAATCTAGGTTTGTGGTCCATTTTGATTTAGTTTTTTCATATAGTATGAAATAGGGGTCCAACTTCATTTTTTCATGTGGGTGTCCAGTTGTCCCCACGGAAATCAAGTGATTCTTGGAACAGTGCTTTCCTCCACCAGGGATTATTTTCCTTTGACTCCTCCATGAGCTTGGGGTGTTAGTGCTCTAGTCCATTCGGGGGCAAACTGATGTTTATTTTATTGCACTCTTAACTCTGAGATTTATTCCTTGTGGCCTCTATCCTGATTGTGGGTGCATTGCCAGGGACCTCATCTTTGGCCTGCCCTGGACTTGAGCTTTCAATCCTTCTTCTGCTGCCCTCAGCTGTCCCTCCCCACCCCCCCGCCCCAGGAGTGGCAGAGGCAGTGCTAGCTGCCAGCCTCTCTCTCTGGATTTCCAGCTTATTCTAATAATTCCTTATGAGCCAAGTAGCTTCTTTATGCTTCTGAGAAGATTTGTATTAATATATTTTATCTTGCTTTCCTAATTGTCTTCATCAGGATGATTGGTTTAAACCAGCGGTTCTCAACCTGTGGGTCATGACGCCTTTGGACTGTATTAAAGGTTCGCGGCATTAGGAAGGTTGAAAACTACTGAACCAGGCGTCCTCAAACTATGGCCCGCAGGCTATGTGCAGCCCGCTGAGGACATTTATCTGGCCCGTTGGGTGTTTTTGCCACCGCTGCCTGTCCTGCTTAGCAGCTGACTCGTCCTGGGGCCCGCAGTCTGGCCCTCCAATGGTCTGAGGGACAGTGAACTGGCCCCCTGTTTAAAAAGTTTGAGGACTCCTGAATTCTGAACCTTCATTTCCTGCTGGTACCTGTTGTGACAGGAGAGTTGGGAGGGGATGGGAAAACCTGGCGAAACATTTTGTAACTGTGGCTCCTATAACACATGAGTATTCATAAGTATTCACTAAAATTCTCATTTCCCTCTTGTTCCCAGGAAATTATGAAGGTCAGATTACTTGATGATAACAATGCTTGCCATCGTTGTGTCTGTCAGCTGCTCAGAACACATGGATGTTGCCTTGTTTATTTTGTCCGGAGTGGCTGTGGCTTTCCTTCTATCTGTGTTGTGTGGGAGATTAAGGAGAGCATTTTTTTCCTCTGGGTGAGCCTCCTGGAAGTCCCGTGATCAGGAATTTCTACTGTTGAGTTTATAGCAGACACAGAACTTTAATATCTTACATATCAACCCCTCTGTTACCAGTGTCACTGTAAGTTTACAGAGGACCTTCCCACTGTCATTATCTTGTAATCCTCAGGCTCGCTTTCATTAGAAGTTTCATTTGACAGTCAAGAGACTGAGGCTTAGGTAGGTGAGGTGAGGCCGGCTTTGATCAGCAAGTGATGGACCTAGGAGTCTGTCAGATTTCTGTGGCTTCAGGTCTCTGTTTTGTCATGTCAGGGTGGCTGACAGTTTGCTATTGTCTCTGGTTTCTATCCTCACATCTGTGATTGCTGTGCCATCCCTTCAATAAGGAGGGAACACAGTTGTGAAGTAAATGCACAGCTTTCCTTATGATTCTGTTTTCTTCACTTGGTCCCACTCTTGTGGTTACTTGTACCCATCCTGCTTTACTGTTCTTCAGTGGAGAACCAAGAAAGGCCATTCTGCAACTTAAGCTTTCCTCTTTTCTCCCTCCTTACAGTTTGTTAAATAATATCTCATTGCATACTAAAGTAGAGCTCCCTTCTTGCTGGCATTGCTCTGATATGAAGTCATCTGAAGTGCCACTGGGCAGTGGTGTGGAGCTGACAGTGCAGCTGACAAACACATCATTACAAACAAACTTTTTCAAGATGTGAGATGCTGATGGAGTGAAATAATCTTGTATCTCGTTTCACCAGATGCCAGATGCTTATGGATCCGAGGCACTTAGCTAATTATAGAACGATGACTCCGTTTATGAATGGAAGTTAATTACAAAATTTTTTTTAGCATTTGCTGACATTACTTAGACGACAATAAATAAAACATGGTAAATTATCTTTTTCTTAGGAGTTTACATTGATGAATTGCTCTAAATAGAGTATGTGCTGTTATTTCCATTACCTGTGACAGTATGAGAACCTCAGAAGTTTGGATTAAAAATGATGGTCAGTTGAAAAGATTAGTTTCAGTCAATCAGTTATAGAATTTTAATTGAGGCTAGCAGAACTCTGAGTTGGTCTAGTTTAGTTTCTTCCAGATGCTGTCATTAGATCACCTGGAAATTTTAAAAAACGATTTTTTCTCCTGAAGCATCCATTTTATTCTATGCAAGAATCCAAAGGCATTGAAATTCAGGTATTACTGTAATACTTAGAATGTTTTAAAGATGAAAAAACACTGGCAATAATTTGGTGATTTCCAATTCTTTGCAATTTATTTAAAGCATGTGAAACAAGTGACTCCATCTTCTTTAAAGTAAAAAATACTGGTTTCATTTCTAGCAATGGACCTTACCAGTCTATATCTTATCAGATTATAAACAGGACCCAGTTGAATTCATGTTTTTATTTGTAATACTTAGTGCAGGACTAGGCCTATTGATGCTTTTAAATGTCTGGAAAAAAGGAATGAATAAATTAAAAACATAGATTCCCAATGATTCAGATTTATTTGGGACCTAAGATTCCTTTTTTTTCTTTTTCCTTTATATCTTTTTAAAATTTAAAATGCTACAGATGGAATTGAAACATGCCTCCCATATTAAATTCTCTCTCCCTTCTCAAAGGTAACTTTTATCTGAATTTGGTCTTTATCACTATCTGGGTGTGCTTTTTAAAAAAATCCTTTCATTTATATATGTACATAGCCATGAATGATAAATAATATTTTTTTCATGTTTTACAATCTCCACGTAAATGGCTGCTGACTCCATGTATCCTGCAGGGTATTTTGTCACTCAGAACTATTTTATATCCCTTCTCCTGCTGATGACCACTAGTGTGTTCACACTTTCTCATTACCACAGGCAGAATTGTGGCAAGCATTCCCTCCTGTGTCCCCTGGTCTCATGTGTTGTGGCTTCTCTGGGACGGATGTCGTGGGTACCTGACATTGGAATTGCCAGGTACACATCTTCAGTATCACTAGGTCTTATCAGATGGT
Source organism: Galago senegalensis (assembly GCA_963575145.1). NCBI lineage: Eukaryota > Metazoa > Chordata > Mammalia > Primates > Galagidae > Galago > Galago senegalensis. The sequence continues at coordinate 22,606 of CAUYTI010049627.1, read as the reverse complement.
GTTCTGTACGTCGCCCAGCAGTGTAGGACACAGCCGTTCTTTGTATGTCTCCTTTCAGAGTCTCTTCATACCGATGCAGGCAAATAGGAACGGCAATTCCATGCCCCTCAACTCCCCATGGAAAAGGCGTAGCATTCTGCACCTTGGTTTTTTCACTAAGACAAAGTATCTTGGAGATCTTTGCAATTTATAGAATAAAGCACTTTCTCTCTCTTTTAAAAAATAGTATATAGTATTTCATTGTATAAATAGACTATACTTAAACTCTGTCTCCCATTAATGAACTTGGGTTGCTTTTAATCTTTTGATATGACAATTTCCTATTAAATAATCCTGTGCATATATCATTTCATACCTTTGCTAGTCTATAAGCGCTTCAACAAAGGCATTCATACTTTGGGTATATAGCCAAATCACTTTTCTCAGGAGGTTTTCTGATTTTCCCTCCCACCAACAACCAACCAGAGTGCCTTTTCCTCCTCCAGGCTTGTCAGTAGCATATGTTAGCAAACTTCTGAATTTTTTCCAGCCAGATGGGGAAGAAGGGTCTCAAGCTAGTTTTAATCTGCATTTCTCTTATTATGAATGACATCAAGTATCTCCATAGGGTTGAAGAGCCTACAGTTAGTTGTATTAGTATTAGTATTTCTGAGACCTGTCTGTTTACATCATTTGCTGTACTCTTTGCCTATAAATCCATTTATAACGAGTTCTCAGATGAGAACTCTGATACAACACCAGGTCTGGTTATCAGTATTCTTGTCCAGCCTGTGCATTTCCTATTAAGAGAAGGCTTCGCAGAAGAGGTAGGACGCAAGAGCAAATACATATTTTGTAGTTGGGTAGGCAGTTGAGGTAAATAGAATTCCAAAATCATTTGAAATACACTTTCATTTGTTTTTATAGCTGCTTCAAAACTTCAATATGATAAATGCAAAAGAGCCAGAAAAAGGACTTGAGAGCTAGTATCATGTTGTGGTCATACTGTTGGAGCACAACACTGGAGCCAGAGGCTTTGGGTTGTGATCTGAGTTCCAGCAGCTACACCTGTGTATCTCAGGCAACTTACATAACTTCTGAGAGCCTTGGTTTTCTCATCTGTGTGGGGATAATGGTAGCATCTGCTTTTCAGAGTTGTTTTGAGGATGAAATAATACCAAGGTTGGAAGCTTTTAGACCAGCATTTAGGGAGCACGTCTATAAGTCTAAGCTCCTGTTACTGTTGTTACTATACTGCCATCTCTATGACTCAGTCAGCTCACGTGCCCCTGCTGAGAGCAGTTTGGAAATCCAGGTGGCAGTAGGACGTTTGGGGGGGCCAGAACTGGATTCAGATCCCTTCTTCCTACCCTCATTTGGCTAGAATGAGGCAGTCTGGGAAACATAATCCTTGTCTTTGCCCAGAAAGAAGAAACTGAATAATCTGTAATATCTTCTATTTCAAAATAAAGTACTAAACACCCTGAAACAACTATCTTAAATAGTTTATGTGAAGGAAATGGACTATATTGTTGAAGACCCTGCCTTCCTCTCCTAACGAGGTTACCCAAGAGGCCCTGGTCATGGTATTGATCAGGGTGTACACAGCAAAGGTTATAAACAGACAGTTTGCAGAAATACTGATGCAACTGTTGGCTCTTAAACCCTGTGAAGCTACTATAACCGGGTGTTGTGGTGGGTGCCTGTAGTCCCACTGAGGTAAGAGAATAGCCTAAGCCCAGGAGTTAAGCAGGGGTCCTCGAACTTTTTAAACAGAGGGCCAGTTCACTGTCCCTCAGACCATTGGAGGGTCAGACTGCAGGCCCCAGGACGAGTCGGCTGCTAAGCAGGACAGGCAGTGGCGGCAAAAACACCCAGCAGGCTGGATAAATGTCCTAGGTGGGCCGTATGTGGCCTGTGGACTGTAGTTTGAGAACACCTGAGTTAAAGGTTGCTGTGAGCTGTGTGACACCATGGCACTCTACTGAGGGTGATAAAGTGAGACTCTGTCTCTACAAAAAGTCAAAATCAAAATCAAAATGCAGATTAAAACTAGCGTGAGATACCTTCCTTCCCCATCAGGCTGTGCAGTGCTGGGGCTTACACTGGGCAAGTTTCAAGCAGTGCTAGATAAACACAGGTGAAAAGAATTTGCAAAGTGATTTTCATATGCTTTCAAAAGGTGGTTGGTTTTGCCCTAGTTCTTAGGGAAGAACCATGTGTCATAGATATGCATGAACCTTTTCTATCCATTGATCTTTGGGTGTTTTTCACTCCTTCGTTAAGAGTTGGGCCTCCATCCAGTTTCATTTTCCTTTACCCCAAAGACATTCCTAATAAATACAAAAGAAAAAAAAAAGCATTTCTTGCAGAGAAGATCTTATGGAGTAACTCATTTCCGCCTTGGCTATCTAGAGCTCTCCTGTTGTCTCTCCCTTGTGACAATTTGTCACTTGTCATCTATGTCAGGTGTTCCTCTGAGTGTGAAGTGTCAGTTTTTTCATTGGTTCCTTTTAAGATGTGCCTTTTTCTTTGGTTTTCAGTAGTTACCCCCAAGGTGTGTAGCTTTTATCTTTCTTGGCGTTTGTCGAGCTCCTTGGTTCTGTGATTGACATCTTCCCTTCCTTTCGGAATGCTTTTGGCCACTTTCTCTTCAAACATTTTTTTCGGCCTCGTTTCCCCACCCTCCACCCCCTTTTGCAATTCCATTTGTACATATGTTAGGTCCTTTGATATTTCCCCATAGATTCTGGGTACTCTTCTGTTTTCCATCTCTCTGCTATTGAGTCTGACTTGGGCAGATGCTCTGCGTTTAGCTGTCCCCAGGTTTACCCATCCCTCCTTCTCTATGCCCAGTGCTGTTACGCCCATCTAGTGAATTCTTCTTTCCTCACATCCATTTTTCATTTGTGGCATTTCTTTTCTTCCTTTTATAGTTCCTGTTGGGATGGCTAACACAGCCCCCTCCTAAGACAAGACACAAAGGATCTGGTTAGCCCACTCACCCAGAGTTTGTACGAAAGGACCCTAATCTCTAGACAAGCTGTGAAATTCACCACCCCTACAACCCTGTACAAAAGGGATCTCTAACTTCCCCTTGGGCACAGATGCCATCTCTGCACTGACCAGACAGGTCACCCTCCCCTTCAGTAAACTTGCCCTGAATATCTCTGCTGGGCCTTGTCTCTGGGTGCTGCCACTTATACCTCTCACTTCCCACCTCTGTTGAAACTCCCCATTTCTCTGTGTTGTCTAGCTTTCAATAACTCGTTTAACATGTATGTCATAGTTACTTTAGTGTCTCTGATGATTCCGGGACCTGGTCTATCTCCGGGACTGCTGCTGTTGAATGTGTCTCAGGAGTTTGTATTACATGCCATACATCTGTGTAGAGGGACTGTGGAGACCAAGTGAGTCCTACTCCCTCCAGAGCAGGGTGTGACCCTCCTTCTGCTGTGCTGCTTGTGGGTGGCCTGTTTCAGCCCATCTGTGGTCAGAGGGTCTGCACTTTGCTGCAGCTTCACTGTGGTTCGCTTCACTTCTGCCTTTAGAAGCGCTGTGGCTTGAGCTGAGCCCTGTGGTGAAAGCGTGGGATCTCTTTTAGGTGCTGTTTCTGGTTTGGGCCTGACAGCCAGCTTTCTGGCTTGCTGAGGTGTTCTCTTTGTTCTGCAGGCTTGCCTCTGGCTTTTTGTGCCCTGGGAGAAATCTCTCAGCCTTGTGCTCTGTCTCTGGCTGTTGAGGTTGGCTGCTTGGTACTCTGGGGAGGCTGGACCCCCCTGGAGGGCCTCGCTGGTCCCTGGCCTTCCTTTGCACAGCAGCTGCTTGGGAGAGGTGCTGGGCCTCTGCAGCCTGGTTCCCTGTCTTTGCTGTTCCTAAACACTCAGGAAAGCCCTGGGGGAAGGGTTGCCTGCTTAGTGCGTAGGTTCTTGGCCAGCCCAAACGCGGCTGTTAATCTTTGGCTGGCTTCTCCCCTCACCCTGCTGGCCCCATCCTGCCAGTGACGAGGGGTACTGTGGTCACTCCTTTTCTGTGGAGGACTCCACTTTTAGGATTTAGTTTGTTTAGTTTTCCAAACATGTATCCTCATTGCTTGGATGGATTTAAAAAAAATACCATTTTCCCCCCTCTCCTTGTAGCCTGGCTGCCTATTTTATTTGTCAGGGTAAAGTGCCAGCCTCCCACACCTTTCCATATGGCAATCAGAAGTCAGAATCCTCTGTGCCACCTTGTAGTCTTCATCAGTCTTGACAGAAGTTTATTGGTATTATTAGTTCTCTAAAAAAAGAAGACAGATGTGGTTTTGTTGGATTTTTTTTCTATAATATGGTTGTTTTCTACTTTATTCAGTTCTCCTTTTTATTATTTTACTTCTACTTGTTTTTAAATTTAATTTTCTATAATTATCTCAACTTCTTGAAATGTATGCTTAGATCACTGATTTTTAAAATTTTTTTCTTTTCTTATACATGCATTTAAAATTATATGTTTCCTTCTAAGCATAGTTTTGATTACATACTATATGTTTTGACATTTTGTGCTTTTGTTATTATTCAGTTCAAAATATTTTCTAGTTTCTGTTGTGATTCCTTCTTTGATTAATGGCTTATTTAGGAATATATTGTTACATTCCAAATATTGGGTGATTTCTTAAATTGTTTGGGTTTTGATTATAATTTTCTTGTAGTCATAGAACTTTGTATGATTTTACATCTTAGAAATGTATAGACTTGATGTATTGTTCACCATAGAATCAGTTTTGGTAAACGTTCCCTGTCTATGTGGGTCAGTAGGAAAGAGTTAAGACAGACTGTGTGAAGGCTCATCATTTCGCTTCCAAGAAGCACATTCTTTCTGATTCACCTTGGCTCATAGGTGTTGCTGGGAGGGCTTCATTTGTTTCTCTCTACACAGATTTTATATTTTTCCATTTTACTATATTGCAAAACCTTTGTAATGACCCACATAGTTTATAGTTTGGTGAATTGGTCTCTATATGTTTGTAGGCCAGTCTTTTTTTTTTGAAACAGGGTCTCACTCTGTCACCTAGGCAGAAGTATATTGGTGAGATAATAGCTCACTGCAGCCTTAAATTCCTGGGTTCAGACAATCCTCTCACCTCAGCCTCCTGAGTAGCTGGGAGTACAGGCATGTGCCACTACATCTGGATACATTTTTTGGTTTTTGTAGAGATGGGGTCTTGCTTTTGCTCAGGCTAGTCTTGAACTCCTGAGCTCAGGGGATCCTTCTGCCTCAGTCTCCTGATGAGCTGGGACTATAGGAGCACACCACCATGCTCAGCTCAGTTTTTAAATTTTTTATGTAGACAGAGTGTCACCGTGTTTCCTAAACTGATCTCAAACTCCCAGCCTCAGTGGTCCTCTCATCTTGGTTTCCCAAATGTGGATCACAGTCTTTAGCCATCATGTTTAAATCTCCCTTTTGTAATCAAATGACTTAGAACTTTGTAATGATAGTTTTATGTGAAATAACTCAATGCTATCATGGTAGCTTTTTATTTTACCTTATATAGGCCACATCTTTATGATTGAAGTAGGTTTTTTGAAATAATAAATGAAAGAGCTCACTTAGCTGGAGGGTACTATATTAGAATAATAGAAAAGTAAGTAAAAAGTCTGGAAATCTAGGATATATTCCTGGAATACATTTAACACAATATGATATTGGGGTCAACGAAGTCTTTCCCATTTATCTATCAAATGGAAAAAATAATTATCAGAATTATCAAAGAGGTAGAATAAAAATGATATAAATATGCTCTTAAAATTATAATAAATAAATGTCAAATATGAATGGTATTATTCATATTCCCCATTAGGATTCCTATAATATAGCTTTAGCAACTCTCTCTTATGAATTGTTTTGGAAAACTAATGCCAAGTCTGTGATTAATATGAGTTGCCCTTATCCCCACTGTTTTAAACTGATGATGCAGACTCAATATTTTGAAACACAGATTTAGTGTAACAAATAAAATTCTTTTAATAAAGTCACATACACCCTTTGTTAAGTATGGAAAACACGAGGGCGTGTTTACCCAGTGCCTGACTTTGCACAGACTTCTTTAAGAATTTTTGCCAAATTTATTTCTCCTTTCTGCCTGCAACTTCCATTACCAGCAGCTCTTGCCAAAATTAACCGACTCGTGTGTGTGTGTGTGCGCGCGCACGCGCGCACAGATGTTGAAAACATGAGCTGTTATGTAGGGGTCAAACAGAAGACAAGAGCCAGTGTTCCCAGAAACAGGGTGGTTAGGTTTCCTTAAAAAATGTGCAGAGATTGTGTTTCTTGAGTTGAGGGCTTAAGTTAAAAGCAAACAAAACTACCACAAAACATATAACAATTTGTTTTTTTGGAGGATTTATGATTCTGAATTTGGATCTAGTTTTCTTAAATATATATTGAACCTCTCATACAACATGACTGTTTAAATAGAAGTTCTGACAATTAAGCTTGCAAACTCATCCTAAAGAAAGTGCTACATACCTGAATATAGCTATGAGGCATTTTTGAAGTGCTCCTCTTGGGAAGCTATGCACCGATGCCAGTGTGAGGTTCATCCTTCAAAGCAATTTTGGAACTCTTTTCCTGGAATGGCCATTAGAGCTGTTGTTATATTACCTATCCTTGATATCCTGAATGTCATGAAAATGTCTTCCTTTCAATATTTCCATTCATCTTTGGGTAAAGAAAACAGTCCATGGAGGCTGGATCAGGTGAGTAAGGAGAGTGGTTCAAAACAGCTATTTTTTTGCTGGCTAAAAACTCCCTCACAGACAGTGATATGCATTGTTGTGATGCAAAGCCATCCATGAGTTGTTGGCCAAGATTTCCAGTTAATATTTTCCTAACTGTTTCTCTATCCTTCTCATAGTCAGCCATCAATTTTGACACACACTATATGAATTTTTGCAATGTATATACCAGTTCTTCTTACTACTGACTGCCCTGAATGTTCATTAATGACACGGTGTCTCCTCTCAGAAAAATGTTTAATCTTTTTGTACACTGTTGTTCTCTTCATAACATTATCCCCATATTATGTCCCCTGATTTCACTTTCATTCTTGCCAAGTTTCAAATTCATAAATGTTTGTTCATTGCTCTAATTCAAGCTGTGATAGTCTCATGATGGCTGGCACACAAAAACATGAAAGAACAATAATGAACAGCACTCAGCAAGACACCGACACACATTGACACAAACACAACTGTGAGATACTTGTATATTGAGGTTATGAACTGAGTTGTTTGTACAGTGCTGCTAACTTATGGGCACAGTGGCAAGTTCATAAACGTAATTGTCAGACCTTGTCTAGTGATATAAAAACCTCTTTTGTAGCTATTGAAAGATTTTGAGTGATAAGCCTTTTATTTATGACTTCCAAATGAACTCTGCAGGTATAATTTGGGAACCAATAGAAATCCAGAGCAGAAACATAGTTTCTGCTGATCTCTGCAACTCTTTGAGAAAATCTGTGGAAATAAAGACTGGTTCATGCTAATTTGTCTTTTTGACAGAGCCTTTCTTCACACCCTAGGTATACTTCTTGTTTAGTCTAGGGCAGTAGTTCTCAACCTGTGGGTCCCGACCCCTTTGGACTGTATTAAAAGTTTACAGCATTAGGAAGGTTGAGAAAAACTGGTCTAGGGCAACATAAATAATCTCACCATGCTCGGTTGCCTGAGTCGGTTGGTATCTGGCTCTGCTCTGTTCTGCTGTGTACCATCTTCCCTAGCCCTGTGGGAAAAACTGTTACTCTCCAGAAGAAGAGAATTTTTACTCTCTAAAATTATTAATTTGAAATTTAATAATTAGAGAATAAGAGTGTATGATTTGTCTATGTGCAGTAATCTAAGCATTTAGATTATGCGGTTGGGTTTATCAGGAAAGACTTCTCAAAGGGCACTTACCTGAGTTAGCTCTCATGGATCCACTGCTGGGCTGACTGTTGGAAACCCAGGACCTGATGTGACCGGGGAGAGGGCTGGGAAACTTCCACTGACCAGCACAGCTGGAGGGGTTAGCCAGGGTGGTGTGTTAGGGCGGGGTGGGGTGTGGAAGTATGAATGTGCATATTCCAGATAGCTTTTATTGATTTGCCCTTTTATTTTTAGAAAACGCTTCCCTCCGTTGCTGAGGATTTCAGAAACCAGTGCCGAGGACGGGGGAAACGTCATGAGGCTCTTATTTTAATGATGCCTCGTTTCTTTCCTTTTGTTTCTCATTTATATATTTATTTTTCCTTCATAGAAAATCTCAAGTCCAATGTATTTCTTCATTACCTCATTGTTTTATCATTTGATCAAAGTTCTTTTAATAACACTGGCACAAGTGAGGCTCAGCCCCTCCTGTCAGCGTGAGCACAGCTTGGAAGACACAGCCCTGTGTGATTCTTCTGACAGATGGACTCGAGCCCATCTCTGAGCAGGTGTGAGGGGTGGCTGTACCGTGTCCACCACCTGGGAAGCCAGAGAAGGCTTACCTGGGAGTCTGCAGGATGACCCCTTTAGCTCAAGAAGATGCCGTACACATAGACCCTCCCCACACACACCCTGGCGCTAGGGGTAATCCAGGTAGTACTGCAAAGTACTTTGTTGATTCTTCCCTGACTGACAGACAGCAGCAACAAAAACAAGAAAGAAGAGTGTTTTCTGAATGAAAAGCTTTTGCCAGAGAGGACCAGACTGTGTAGAATGTTGTATGGAATAAAGTGAAGAACTTGTCGAGTTCAGCTTTCTTTATATAGATGAAATGCATTTTTGTTTCTTTAACACTATAATTGTGGGAATGAGTTTTGGTTTACTAATGCCTGTTATGGGTAGGGAAATGGGCTGGGCACTTGACATTTGTTTCATCATTTGGCTTTTACAGTGACCCCCTTAGGTGTTACCTTGTGCGTGTTATTGATGAGCTCAGAGATTAAACTGTACATTTCACATAGTGTAGCAAATGGTGGAACTGGGGAGTAAACCCAGGTCTCTTTCCACACAAGTTCAGGAGTTTTCCATTATACTAACACTATTTCCCTAAAACAGTGTTTTTCACCTTTTTTCTATCTCATGGAATTCTTGAACCTATAGTTACACTTTCACAGCTCCCTTAAATTATGTTGAAAAAGGAGCAGAAAAAGGGAATATACTTAAACTGTGCTTTGAACTTCTTTGAAAATAATTTAATTAATGATCTTTAAAAGTGTTGTCAGCATTCCTAAGCTCCTCTTACGACTCGCCAGTTGAAAATCACTGCCCTAGAGAAAAAGAAAAGTCTTTCCTTCAAATCAAATAAAAATTTGCTTGGCCAGTAGAAGAGTTAATAATCACATTAGGGCCGGTGAGGGAATAAAGACGGAAAAGCAGGAGTGAACAGCATGGAAGTGAGAGAACTGTAGAGAGATGCGGTCCTTTCAGAAGGCACAGGTCTCGGGGCTGAGTGTCACATTGGCTCAAGCTTCTGCACTCAGAGTTGTTAATTCACAGTTAATAAGGAGAGAACATTGCCCCATGCTCTCTGGGTTTCTTCTTTCATTTTCTTGTTTTCCTTTCCAGTGGACATCACCTCATTATTTTTCCATAAAACAGCTGAGCAACAAAATGGCTGGAAACACCATCCTGGTCTCTTGTCAGTTACTGGCTCTAATCCCAATACCAGTGCAAGCCGTGTGCATTTGGCTATGTCTGTGGAGGTCAGATTGCAAAATTACTGCATACATATCTCGGACTTCGGCATTTTCTTTTTGTCCAGAAGGAGCTTGGGTTTAACTCAAATTGCAGTGTAGGTCCGAAAAAGAATTGAAGACATTTTGAACAATTTTCCTGCTAACTTTGCAGTTATAAGAAAGTGAGTATCACAGGCGCTGGTCCCTCATCTGTCTCACTTGCTCCATATACTTGGTGACCAGTGTCATGCCTGGACATTATTTGAGCTCTGGAGTGATTGGGAAAACAATCACTGGCTGTGTGCAGGGAATGACCTAGATAGCCACTTGTGCCCAGAATCATGACCTGTAGGCTGAAAAGTCCCCCTAAGTCTAGCCCAGATTCATATTCTGAGTTCTTAACGTAAGCTGTAAGGTGCTCACAGGCACAGTGGTGTTAGCAGGGATAGCAGTGAAAGAGGTTTGAACATCCATGCCGCCTCCTTCACTCCCATCTTCCTTTGCCCAGGTACCAAGAACAGAAATCCTGGAGTTATCTTGAAGTTGGCTCTTTTTTTTTTGGCTGGGTCTGGGTTTGAACCCACCACCTCTGGTATATGGGGCCGGTGCCCTACTCCTTTGAGCTGAAGGCACCGCCCGAAGTTGGCTCTTTTCTCTCAGCCCCAGTCTGATCCACCAGCAAGGCCTGACGATCCTCCCTCCAGGCACCCTGAATTCCCTTCAGTCCTTCATTCCCATAGCCACTCCAGCCTGTGTTGTGTCTGAAGGGCCACCGAGATGGCTTCTGACCCATTGCCCTGTGCTTGCTTTTTTGTTCCAGTCCTACCCTTTCTTCCCATGAGTTTTCTAGGGCCTTCCCATAATTGGGTGCTTCTTATGTTTTAGGCCCTGTCTCAAGCATTTTGCCTTCAGAAGGCTGATGCTGTTGGATCTGCACCGTTCAGAGGAGGAGGTTAAGTGCTGAGCATTTGGTTTGCCCAAGGTTACACCCACCGCTGTTCCCAAGCTTTTGGATTCCCCCCTCCTTGAAGTGCCCTCAGGGTCTCTCCCCCTCAGGCCTGAGGGCGCTACATGACCTGTCTTCTGCTGGCCATCCCCACCTCATCTCTTACCTCTTCCTCCCCTGCCCTCCTGCCACATGGCAGCCACAGGGCATTTGCACCAGCTGTTCTTTTCCCCAGGACCCATTCCCTCAGTTCTTCATGTGTCTGGACCCTTAAATGTCATCCTAGTAAGGCCTTTCAGGTCTCTTGATCTAAGTAGCCATCCACCTTTTTGTTAAAGCACCATCTTTTAGTCTTTGCAGCATTTCTGTCTGACGTTTCCTTTTTTGGTGACACTCATTATTGGTGGTGATGTCTAAATTACATGGATTGAAACTCTACATGAGCAGGAATCTCAAAAGCATCGTTCCTATGTGTCAGTTGCAGCACTGGATAGACACATGGTGAGCGAGATGAGAGAATTCAAAGCCAGGTGTTTTTGATCCTGTGAATTCTCTACCACACCATATGCCTCCATCTGTTCACCACATGGGTTGGGGTCTGGTTTAAGTATCTTTGCCATTGGGCATACTCAGAACGTGTGTGCGCTTTCCACAGGTGATCAGAGAAGCCTACAGTGGCTGCAGTGGACCTGTGGATCCAGAATGCCTCCCTCCACCCAGCTCCCCGGTGCACAAGGCAGAACTAGAGAAGGTAAGGGCGTGTTCTTCCTGGGATAGTGACCTTGCTGGGAATTTAGGTCTTCTTCAAAGTGCTAATAACATTCTCTGGGAATTTCAGTACTTCATTTGGAAAAGATGAAAGGATAAAAGAAATGTAATTCTGCTTTCCACCCATTTTATTGCCAACTTTGTACTAAACTTGAGTAAGTCTTTTCCCAGACTTTGTTATTAGTTTTATTATTCCCAGGTATAGATGAAGAAATGCATTTAAAGGTGTGAAGGGCCTATTCAAAGTCACATAGCTATTAAATGGCAAGGCTGATGTCTGAATGCAAGTGTGTTGGCTCCCAGGATACAGCAGGTGCTTCATAAATGTACCTTCCCAAAGGCTCATTTCCCCCCGCCCCGGGCACACGCCCCCCCCCCCCCCCCAGTGTACTCATTTTGCTTACTGGGAGGCAGAAGAAGAGCATGGCAGTTGGAGGGGTGGCCTGTCGTCTGTATACCCCTCTTGCCAGAATGTGTAGAACCATCACAGTTGGGCACACACCCGCTCCGACTGTGCTTTATTTGTCTTTACCCAACTGATGCCATTTCCTTAGAGACCCCTGGCTTTCTGCTGGGAGCTTGTGTCCCAGGACTTTCATTAGTCAGGGTTCCCAGAGGAGGAGTTGATGTGATGTGTGTGTATATGTAGAAAGGGATGTATCATAAGGGATTGGCTCATATGATGACGGAGGGTGCGAGTCCCAAATCTGCATGTGAGCCAGCAGGCAGAGACCTGGGAGAGCTGATAGTGCACGTGGGGCCTCAGGGCACCTGCTGAAAACTCCTTCTTGTGAGGGGAGGCCAATATTCTGCTTTTATTTAGGCCTTCAACTGATTGGATGAGACTCGCCTAGGGAAGGCAGTCTGTTTACTTGAGAGTTTACTGATTTAAATGTTAATCTCATTCAGAAACACACTCCAAGTTGACACATAAAATTAACCATCACAATCCTTATCCTAATATTAGGACAGAACAACCCTTTTTTCCTAATTATAAACACAATACCTGCTCACTGCAGAAAATTCAGAGAAACAGAAATGAGTCTCCCACATAGAGGAGGCAACTCCTTTACCACTCTCCATCTTTCTAACCAGTCATTTTTAGTCTCCCGCGTAGAGCAGGCAGCTCCTTTACCACTCTCCATCTTTCTAACCACGTTTCCCTTTGTAGCCTCTAAATCACATGAGCCGATTCCTTATAATCTTCTACACATATCCCCGTACACATCCTACCCAGCAGCTCTGCTTCTCTGTCAAACACTAACTACCACAAGGATAGACAAAAAAAGGCTTTTACAAGGTCTTACAAAAAAACTCTTTTACAGTTTGGGTAAGCTTACATGTAAAATTTCTTATACTGTTTTTCTTCACTTACCTGTTTATATTAGAAAATTTCAAAGTTTTGAAAAACCCACAACAAGCAACATGCATTTTTGCATTTTCATCAGCTTAATATCAAGTGTCTATGACTCTACTATCACGCAAATACTCCCTCCCTTGGATTAGTACAAATAAAATAGGACTTGACAGTTTTAGCATAAATCTTTGCTGTTTCTGTGTCTGTCACCTGAGAGTAGATTACTGAAAGCTGAACTACTAGATCAGAGAATAAGAACTCTTTCCTTTTTTTAAGAATTTGATTCATGTGGCTAATCAAATTGAGTTCCCATCTCATTTCCCATGTCAGTGCCTCTGAGTTCCTCTTTCACACACATCAGTGTTGGCGAGTCTCCTCTGCTTATCTGTGGTTTCTGAGGTGCCGCTGTTGGCCCCCACAGTTCTTCCCACTGGCACGAGGTCGTGGGACCCTGCAACTTGGCTTCCTGACAGTGGCACTGACTCTTTCCCTGAAGTTCTTGCAGGGTCACTGACACCTGTCCGCTGTCCTTGACTGAGAGTGCCGGGTCCTGTGTTCTGAGTTGAATATGCATATTCTTTTGTCTGTGTGTTTCATTTGTGTCCAGCTGGCCAGTCTCTGAAGCACTGGGGCATGAAGCAGACGGTCTGAGGAGGGCATGTGGAGGCCATTCCCCACTGTCACTCCACAGGTCCCGGGACAAGAGTGGAAGGAATCCAGCTATAAACACTGTGTCTCATTCAGATCCCGGCACAGAATCCTAATTGTGCTCATTAAATCCAGACATTTGGACAGAAATAAGGACGAGTATTCTAGCCCCCTTTGAGGTTTTGGATAGTGACCTTGCCTCTCTGTATATATTCTGAGTGTTTTTGTTATAAGCAAATCCTTGATACCCAATTATTGGTGAATGGCAGAAAAAAATTAAATGATGATGGGATTTTTATTTTTGCAGGCATATGGCTTGGTGAGGGAAATATATTTTGTAATCATAATATTTTTTCAAACTTATTTATAAGAAAAAGTGATTTGAATGAAATAGGCATAGGACAATACATGTGTTAGTGTAATATAACCTCAGTGAGTTGTTTGTTTTTAGGATGTTTTTAAAGCTTTCATAGCAACCTAACCAGCAGTCTCTGTTATGGGTAAGCCCTAACTTCTGGATTGTTGTGAATTTGGCCCACGTTTTCTTTCCCCTTGAAATAACTTTTAATTGATCCATTGCATAGCACTTGGCCAGTGTGCTCATTATAAGAATAACTTAATCCTTTCTCTCCTTACAGAAACTGTCTTTGGAGAGACCCAGCTCAGATGGGGAGGGTGTTGTAGAAAACGGAATTACTATGTGTAATGGAAAGGAGCAAGGTGAGTTCTGCTTATGCCAAAAATATATAAAATAAAAAATAAAAATAAAAATTACAGCCAGGTCTGTAAAATCTGATTATGGGAAAATGTCCTGGGTGACCCAGTGATGTGGTTGTCGTCATGATAGATGACTCCAGTAGGAGTACAGGAAAACCCTCTGGTTAATGTCAGCCTGTGTATCTTCTTTTCCATCTTGCCAAGCTTTGGGCCAGGTGGTTTCCTGTTGTCTTTATATGTGCCCTGTAGGTATTTCAAACATATGACTCATAGCAGGTTATTTCCTCACTTGAGTTATGGCTGAGACAGGTTTGCAGTGGGAAGCAGCTGGCAACTGGCTTACAGACCTGACTTCCTGTGAAAAGAGCTTTGGGCAATGAAATGGGAACCCATATTCTTGTTTGAGCTTGACCCTTGCTTAGCCACAGGATCTTGGGCAAGACGAGCCTCTGTTTCCCCATCTTTAAAATGAGGAGGCCAGACGTACAGATTCATGAAGTCAAGTCTAGTCTCTCCCTTTCCTGTTCCCATTCCTTTTCCCTTTTCAAGATAAAGTCTTACTCTGTTGCTGGGGCTGGAGCACAGTGGTACCGTCACAGCTCACTACAACCTCAAACTCTTGAGTTCAAGTGATTCTTGTATCTTAGTCTTCTTAGGAGCTGGGACTCCAGGCACGTGCCACAACACTCAGCTAATTTTTTTTTTTTAATTTTTGTAGAGATGAGGTTTCTTACTGTTTAGGCTAGTCTTGAACTCATAGGATCAAGCAGTCCTCTTGCCTTGGCCTTCCAAAGTGCTAGGATTACAGGCTATAGACACCACCCAACTTGAACTCTTTTCTTTTTTCTGAAAATATCTTTATTTTGCTTGCCTTTAACATTTTTAAAAATCGTGATACAATATACGTGATATGAAATTTACCATGTTAGCCGTTTGTATATGTTCAGTTCAGTGCATTAGTGCGTTCATATTGTTGTTCTGTCACTGTTGCCACCATTGTCTCCAGAAAAGACACTCATTTTTGTTTTGCAAAACTGAAGCTCTGTCCCATGAAACGCTGACTCCCCATGCCCTCCCCTGACCGCTGGTGCCCACTAGTCTGCTTCCTGTCTCTCTGAATCTGACAGCGCTAGGGGCCTCACATAGTGGAATCTTACAGGTTCTATTTGTGACTGGTTAACTTCACTTAACATAATGTCCTCAAGGCCCATCCATGTTGAAGTACGGGTCAGTGTTACTCAGCCCTAAACTGGAAGGGAATTCTGTTACATGTACGTGCCACGTTCTGTTTATCCATTCATCTGTCGGTAGACACTTGGGTGGCTACTGTGCACAGGGCTGCTGCGGACATGGGTATGTAAATATGGAAGTCTCTTATTTTTTTAAACTAAGCTTTATAGAGAGGGGTGTGTTACATGTAGTAAAAGCCACCCTTTTGGCATACAGTTCTCTGAATTTTGACCAACACAGGTACACAGCTGTCAGCACAGTGATAGAGCACATTTCGTCACCCCAGGGCCCCCAGGGCCCCTTTGTGTTGCCTCTACCTTTGCTGCAGGCCCAGGCCTCACCTGCCCTTCACCAGAATATCACAGAAGTGGAATCCTGTAATGTACAGACTTTTTTTCTTAAAATTCAGATTGATATGAGGGTCCAAATGTCTGGGTTACATTGTTTCCACTTCTAAGATAAAGTTTGAGTTGTAGTGGAGCCCTGAATTGACCAAGGGAGCATGCTCAACACTCACCTAGTGCCCTGTAGGTGAGATCCTGCCAGTCACTCTCCCTCCTCCCCTCTCCCCTTCCCCTTGACAGGCTGTGCTTGTGTTTTCACTGTAGGTGAGATCCTGCCAGTCGCCCTCTCTCCTCTCCTCTCCCCTTCCCCTTGACAGGCTGTGCTTGTGTTTTCACTGTAGGTGAGATCTTGCCAGTCACTCTCCCTCCTCCCCTCTCCCCTTCCCCTTGACAGGCTGGGCTTATGTTTTCACTGTAGGTGAGATCCCTCCAGTCACCCTCTCTCCTCCCCTCTCCCCTTCCCCTTGACAGGCTGGGATTATGTTTTCACTGTAGGTGAGATCCTGCCAGTTGCTCTCCCTCCTCCCCCCTCTCCTCTTCCCCTTGACATGGTGGGCTTGTGTTTTCATTGTAGGTTGGATCCCGCCAGTCACCCTCTCTCCTCCCCTCTCCCCTTCCCCTTGACAGGCTGGGCTTGTGTTTTCCTCCCCAGTGGGTGTGCCTCTAGCTTCCCTCTCACACTGTTTGCCACTCCCTTGTTGTGCCTGGGTCAGCAGTTTGCTCTTTTCTGCTGCCGAGCATTATTCCATTGTGGATCTCCATGGTTATTTTATCCACTCACCAACTGAAGGACATTTGGACTGTTTCCACTTTGGGGCAGTTGTTTAAAAATCAAAGACCGGTTTTTGCATGGACATATATATTGATTTCTCTTGAGTAAATACCTAGGACGGGGATTGCTTGGACAGATACTTTCTCACCAGCCTTGGTATTATCATTTTTGTTTTGTTGTCTGCTTGTAATTTTACCCACTTTAATAGGTGTATAGCGGTATGCAGTTGCAGTTTTAACTTCTATAATGACTAACAACGTGGAACATTTTTTGATGGGGTTAATTGCCATCAGTGTATCTCCTTTGGTGAAATGTCTGTTCAGATCTTTTGCCTGTATTTTATTGGATTGTTATTGAGTTTTGCAAGTTCTTTGTATGTTCTGAATACAAGTCCTTTACGAGATGTGTTTGCACACATCTCCCTGTCTGGACTAGACTTTTGATTTCCCTAACTGCATGTGGACTGTAGTGAGGGGTGTGATTTGTGGTAGTGGAGGCAGTTTTTCCTTAGTAAACCCAAACTGCTTATATGTTCATGGAACCTGTGACCTCAGCTGCTCAGGTGAATAATCTGGCCACTCGGAGCCACCTGCCCTTTATGCTAAAGCAAGGGTTTCCTACCTCCATGTCACCTTAAACCAAGTAGCAGTCCCAGCCATAAAGAGTCTTGGAACTCACGTAACCTGGACTGTGAGGACATTATAAGGTTCATTCTCAAAGGTCATGATCTCTGCCTTGTTCATATGTGGTTTTCTAAGTCAGTTCTGTCTGAGTGTAATTTTAGTTCTGTCCATCGGAAGTTATTGAGCAGAAAGTATTATGTTCGTTTTCCACAAGGTACACATTATGCACAGTCAAAACCAAGAAAGCTATCTTTAGGTTTTGCCCTGAAATAACACACAATCTCAGAGTTCCTGCTTGGAAGCTGAGGTGTTAGAAGCTGAGTAGTTAGAAAACTACTCTGTTTTCTTCTTTGTTGATTCTTCTCCCAACGTACCTTTGTAAAATTTGGTTCTTCAGAATAATGTATATGTCTGGATATACATGTAAGTGAATATGTCCATATTTAAAGTTCTTCTGTTTCCTTTTAACAAGAACAACCGTCTATACTTTGGAATTGAAAGGTGACTTTGGTTCAGACACCTTCTTTTTGCCAGGCATGGACTTTGCATATAGTAGACACTGAATAAATAGTTACTGAAGGAAGTTAAAGCTTTAAATACATTTATCTGGGCTTTTATTCTTTTTTTTTGCAGTTTTTGGCCAGGGCCAGGTTTGAACCCGCCACCTCCAGTACTGGGGGGCCAGCACCCCACTCCTTTGAGCCACAGGTGCTGCCCTGGGCTTTTATTCTTGCTGCTCACTTTGGACTAATTTGCTGTTGAAAAATTTCAGTGAAGCTCCTTTTATCCCAGCCATGACGTGACTCAGTGAAATCTCTCCACTGGCGACATAGAGAAAATATTGAACTTGTACAGCTTTTCCTAAGTGTTAGAATTTTTCTAAGTGCTGGAATCTCAACCGAAGATGGAAACAGTCCTGGCGGTCAGAGCCCCAGGGAGGGCCTCTAAGATTTTGGTTTCTTCTGTCAAGGTGGTGTCCTAGGGTCTGGTGAGTGAGTGCAGCATGCTTTGGGTGAATTGATACACACTCTGGTGATGCTGCAGCTGACATGAGGAAGGGGAATCAGGCCCTGGAACTGTCCCCATGGACGCTGTGATGGCCCCTTACCAGCGTGTCATGCCTCAAGGATAATCATTTGTTGATGCATCTATTAGTAGAATCACTGAGTAAATGTCCTGATAATATTAACTCCCATTCCTCTCACCGGCCTACCAAATGTATCAGATTCCCTTTTCTATAGGACAGTAGGAAACTATCTGGGTCTGTGGTACTGGTGGCCGTAGAGTGCTCAATATTCACCTGGCTCCACTGGTCTTTGTACTGACCCTGCCACCTCCATGGCACGGACAGCATGTGCCACCCAGACTCACCAGCTCTTCTGCTCTAACTGCAATAAGTTGAGGGTCTCAGGTTTTAGTTTCTTTTCAGGTTCCTGTTTGAAGAGCTAATAACTTTTGTCTTTTCTTTTTTCTTTTTTTTTTTTTAAGATAGTCGCACTATGTCACCCTCAGTAGAATGCTGTGCTCTCACAGCTCATAGCAACCTCAAACTCTTGGGCATAAGTGATTCTCTTGCCTCAGCCTCCCAAGTAACTGGGACTACAGGCGCCCATCACAATGCCTGGCTATTTTTTGGTTGCAGTTGTCATTGTTGTAAGCAGGCCCAGGCCAGGGTCGAATCCACCTGCCTCAGTGTATGTGGGGGGCACCCCACTCACTGAGGGGGGCGCCGAGCCTAATTCCTGCCTTTCATTTGATAAATAGCATCAAAATGTTCCTGACGGTTCTTTCCTTACGTTCCCACCTACTTGCACTTTTCCTTCCAAGTATGACCTGACTTTTGCTTTTGAAAAAAATTCATCAGGGTGTATTTAAGGAATGATGGGTCTTAATCATTATCTCCCTTTTTGGTAGTCAGGCTCCAGCAAGCACTTTGCCAGCAGGAGCCAATCTCAGTGTAATTGGGTAAATCACAAACCCCAGCTCCATGCCATGACGCCTTGTCTGCAGGGGCTGGGAGTGCCCCGCCCGCCTTCCACAGGGTGCCTGAGCTCCCGGGTGGGAGGTCACCCTCAGACCTCACAGACATTTAGAGGAGGGGGCTGCCCACTGCCGCTTTCTGTCTGGGTTTGGTTGGACTAAAGTCCAAAGTCATAGCTTTGCCAACTGCAGACCTTTCCATCTGGTGGTGGCTGGGGCCATTGCGCCTTCAGACAGACAGGTTGAACAGATTCTTGATTCCCAGAGCTTTATTTTAAAAGAGGGTATGTGCGTGTTGGGAGAGAAGAAGGAAGGGTGGGTGACATTCCTTTGTCCTTTCTTACTAATATCACAAAAGGCCTTAATGTAACACGAAAATGCTGAGACTGTGTCCTGTTAGTCAGCTCAGCTGCCATAACATACCACAGGCTGGGTGGCGGAAACAACACGAAGTTTTTTCTTAAAGTTCTGAAGAAGCATGGATGTCCAAGGTCAAGGGCCATTGGGGTTGGTATCTCGTGAGGGCTGTCTGCCTGGCTTGAGGTGGCCGCCCTCTCCCCAGCCTTCAGGTGGACTTCCTTCTGTGTGTGTGCAGTGTGGTCTTAGGAGGCTGTGATCCGGTGCTGTAGGAGCCCGGAGGGGAGGTGTGCAGTGGGGGACTAGGCAGGAGAAAGGGAGACACGGACCCCGAGGGGAGGCGTGCAGTGGGGGAATAGGCAGGAGAAAGGGAGACACGGACCCCGAGGGGAGGCGTGCAGTGGGGGGCTAGGCAGGAGAAAGAGAGACACGGACCCCGAGGGGAGGCGTGCAGTGGGGGGCTAGGCAGGAGAAAGGGAGACACGGACCCCGAGGGGAAGCGTGCAGTGGGGGGCTAGGCAGGAGAAAGGGAGACACGGAGTTCTGCCAGTTTCCCCTGCTTGGGCGTGGCAGGCGTGGCTGAGAGGAGACTGACCAGGGACCACTTCCCTGCTCCTTAACAGCGGGAGATAGACGGGGAAGGTGAGCATGTGTGAGAGTGCACGTGTGGAGGGAAGGTTAGGAACAGGCCAGCAGCTTCTCAGGTTGTATCCTTGGGTGCCTTTCTCTGAAGCAACTCTGTGTGATTATTGTGTGTGTGTTCATTCCTTCATGGGATAGGGGTAGGGAGGGAATACCTGACTTTCCTTACTTTTAAAGGGTTCATGGTTTCTAGAAGTTATTTTGGTCTCAGTGCTGTGGGTCTCAGCCCCCTCCTCCCTGCATGCACAGTGTCAGAGCAGTGCTGGTCTCAGAGCCACCTCCTGGCGTAGGGCCCCATGGAAGCCTCAGGAAGAGGCTCTAGCGCCAGGTACATTATGACCCCCAGAAGATCAAGACGAGCAAACAACTCACCTTTCCTGAGAGCCGCTTTCTGGCCAGAGGATCTTGGCACTTGGTTTGGGGTGCCTGCTCACATGTAGTTTCTGTAATTCTGCCCGTGGGTTGGGGAGAGGGTGCTAGTGACCGATGGGGCAGATGCAGCATGTCAGTGCACTGACCTTGGACCTCTGGTGGCAGACGGTGGACCATGACCAGAGTTGCCTTGTTTTGTGGCTTGGTGGCCGGCCCATCTGTACAGACACTGCTGCTCTGATCCTCCTGCCATTGCCCAAATGTGGTCCAGAGCTGCCAGATCTTTCAGTTTTTTGAGGGAAGCAAGACATCATTTTTGTGCAGATGTTTTGTGTTTTATATATTAACAGTTGCTGATCTAGCACTGCCCAGGCTAAGCAGAGTGTGATGGCCTGAGATGCAGGCTGCTGATAGCTTTGGCTGGGGCAGAGTCCACTGAGTGTTTATAGGTAGACAGGGGGCTCCTGAGAGAGACCCAAGGCCCCCTTCTCTTTCCTGGGACCTTCCCCTGATGAATATGGGCTGCATTGGTTTTTTTCTGTTCCTCAGACACTTTGGGCTTTTTTCCAGTGTGACAGCTTTTGTGTCAGCTAATGTCCTTCTTGACTAGACAATTCTTCTCTCTGAGATGTGCAAGGCTAGGTCCTTGTTAATTTATAAATCAGCTTAAAGTCAGCCCTGGGAAGGCTTTCTCTGACATGCCAACCTGTCTCTCACACAGCCCTGTTCTGAGCATACTTTGTGTGTGCCAGCTCGCTCTAGGACGTAGCTTCCTCGGATCAGCCCTGTTCACTGCCGGCTCCCCCAGTGCCTGGGCCAAGCCCACTCTGGCAGGCACTTGAAGTACTCAGTAGATAGAAGTTAAGAGAAAGAAGAAATGGGCTGCAACTTACGCTTTATTGTCATTTTTTTTTCAATTAACATCTACAATTAAAACATGCTTTTTTGATTCTTGACAGTGAAAAGGAAGAAAAGTTCCAAGTTAGACACCAAGGGAACTGTATCTAAAGTTACTGGGAAAAAAATTACCAAGATCATTGGTCTGGGAAAGAAAAAGCCATCCACAGACGAGCAGACCTCTTCAGCTGAGGAAGATGTTCCTACTTGTGGTAAGATGAACGTTTACCAGAAATGACTTGTGCTCACCAAGTGTGTTTTTCTTCTCTCCTGCAGTTATGTCTGTTTCGAGTTCATCTAAGGTTCATTAGCTTGAGCATTGGACTTTCGTGATCATTCCAATTGTGGGGATGTATTACATTTCTACATGTTTATCTCTTACTGGTAAAAGACTTTGCAGGGGTTTAAGATGATTTCTAAGATTCTTTCAAGATAATTTTTTTTTCTCTTTGATCCTGTAAAGTTCTCCTGTGTTCATTTGAAGTGTTTTTAACTAGAGCATAGGCATGTGCCTTTGGTGACCAGGGGAGGGAGTACAAAGCAGGAAAACCTTCATGGAATTAAAATCAACTCTTTCCCTTGGGCTAAAGTAATAAAGCCAAACTGATGACTGCCCAGCTCCCTGGTCAGTACTACCGGAGCAGCTGCAGCTTGTCAGGGACTGTGTCAATCACATGATGTCCTGAGGGGGCCAAGCCCTGCCCTCCCATGGCTTCCAGTCTGGTGGCAGAAGGAAAGTCCAAAACTAGTAAGCGTAGAAATAAACATGCACAAACAGCTGGGATCCCGTGCTATTGGTGGGAGCGCGAGGCGCTGAGGATATTAGGAACCTCCTGTTTCCTCAGGAATGCAGCCTAAGTGGGTGAGAGTTCACATATGCAATGTTTTCTAGGCAGCCAATTTAGAAGAACCATACAAACTTTTTTTTTCAGTTTTTGTTTTTTATTTATTTTCATTAAGTCAAATACACATAGATCATGAATACATTCATGCATATGTGGGGTACAATGTGCTGTTTTTTTTTAATACAATCTGACGTGGTTACATTAAACCAATCATCATAGCTTTCACCTCATTTACTTGATTATTGTGCCAAAACATCTATGTTCTACACTTCACAGATTTGACTTGTACCCTTGTCATATGCTCCACAGGTGTGGTCCCGCCTTTCACCCTCCCTCTGTCAAACCTCTCCCCTCCCCTCCCTTCCCACTCCATTTCTCTCCTTCATCCTGGGCAAACTTTTAAGGAAAGAAAAAATTTATAAGCTGGAAGATGGATACTTACTTTTTAAAAAA
>CAUYTI010049626.1:0-23994 GCA_963575145.1 Galago senegalensis | reverse complement strand
AGCAACCTCCAACTTCTGGGCTCAAGCGAGTCTCTTGCCTCCGCCTCCCAAGTAGCTGGGACCACAGGCACCCGCCACAACACCCGGCTATTTTTTGGTTGCAGCCGTCATTGTTGTTTGGCAGGTCCGGGCTGGGGATTCAAACCCACCACCTTAGGTGTATGTGGCTGGCGCCTTAGCTGGTTGAGCTATAGGCGCCGAGCTGATGAAAATGTTTTAGAACTAGAGAGCAGTGGCAGTTGTATAACACTGTATGTGTACTGAATTGTATGACCGAAAATAGTTAAGTTTATATAAATTTCACCTCAATAACAAAATTAATTGGGGGGGGCAGATATCTTCTCAACAGCTATGATAACACAGGAAAATATCCAGCTGACAGTTTCACTGTAATAGTCCCAGGTGCTGCTCATTCTGCTGGATTTATTACCTCTGTTCAAAATGGCAGGAAATAAGTTCACATGTTCCTCTCCCAGAATTCTATACACAAATTCCTTGGTGGTTTATAGACCCACGCAAGAATAAGAGCCCTTGCCTTGAGGGATGACAGGACTCTAAGAGGAAGGAATCTAGGTCCCTGAATGACTATATGGAAGACAATTACCTGCCCAGCAGGAGCATCTCAATGGATTGCTAGCAAGAAATAAACTGTTAGTGTGTTAAGCCACCGGATTTTTAAAATCTGTTTATTAGAGCACCTAGCATTACTTTGCACCAATAAATCCTTATTTCTGGCTAAATTATTTTGAGTCAGGTTTCTATTCTGAATGAATCCTAATAAATTCAGATGGTGGCCCACGAATCAATGTGAAAAAACCTGGGGCTTCTGCCACAGGGGCTCCTGGGTAAAACCCTCAGCAGAGGACCCATATCCTCTGCATCTCTTCAGATTTTTGCCTTCAGCTCCACTGAGGTTCTGGTGGAGACCTGAGGGCGGTCCACAGAGGCAAAGGTTTGGGATGGGGCCATCAGGTGTCCTTAATTAAACTCCATTCCATAGCTGGCACATGATGGTTTCCCAGGAGCCTGGAAAGTCAGGCTGACAAGGTTAACAACCCTTGTGTGACCTGCTGTGACCAAAAGTCATCATTCCAAGCCAGGTGTGGTGGCTCATCCCTGTAATCCCAGCCACTCAATCCTTGAGCTCAAGAGTTTAAGGTTGGCACAAGCAATATAGTTGTCCCCTCAACTTCTGAAGGGCAATCTCCATAATAAACATAACTCAGACTCCTTGCCTAGGTCAGCCTTTTGCAATCTATCTAATAACTCATATCCCATAGTAAGCAGCAAGGTAACTTGAAATGTTTTTCAACCAGGGAAGTATCGGTGATTAATCTGCCTGTAGGAATTGATGTCTTGCGATGTCTGAGTGGGAGGAATTGCTGGGCTGAAACTGAACTCCACCCAGTTGTGTGCACAGCTAGTGCCAGGCCCCGTCCAGTTGTTGAGGCCAAGCACCTTGGTGCCATTTCTAACTCCCCTCTGCCTCTCATGATTGTTGGAAAATCCTGGAAGTAGTACAATGAATATAATACAGTGTCCAAAACAGACTAGAAGTTGTATTGCTCTTTGTTTTTTTTCCAGATCAACAGCTGGACCCACTGATTTAATTTTTTTTTTTTTTTTGAGACAGAGCCTCAAGCTATACCCCTGGATAGAGTGCTGTGGCATCACAGCTCATAGCAATCTCCAACTGCTGGGCTCAAGCGAGTCTCCTGTCTCAGCCTCCCAAGTAGCTGGGACCACAGGCGCCTGCCACAACGCCTGGCTATTTTTTGGTTGCAGCCATCATTGTTGTTTTGGCGGCCCCGGGCTGGATTCAAACCTATCACTTTAGGTGTATGTGGCTGGCGCCTTAGCCACTTGAGCCACAGGTGCCGAGCCCTACCCACTGATTTAAATTTAAAGGTTAATTCATCTGAAATGGCATCTGGTTGTTGAAGAAAGACATATAGAATTTACTATTTGAAATGTGATTAACATATTGTTCAAAAACAAATTTGTCCCATTTTTAAACTTTTTAGACATGAATTAAGCTTAAATCAGACATTCCTAAAGAGCACCCAACATTTGGACTTGTAGTCACAGGAGTCAGTGAGGACAGTGGGGTTGAGGTTTCTTTTCTTTTCTTTTTTTTTTTTTTTGTAGTTTTTGGCCATGGCTGGGTTTGAACCCAGCACTGTGGTATATGGGGCTGGGGCTCTACTCCTTTGAGCCACAGCACCACGCAAATTCTGAGGGTTTTTTTTCCCTTTTTTTTTTTTTCTGCGATTTTTGGCCAGGGCTGGGTTTGAACCCGCCACCTCCGGCATATGGGGCCAGTGCCCTACTCCTTTGAGCCTCAGGCAACGCCTTTATTTATTTATTTTTGCGACAGAGTCTTGCTCTGCTGCCCAGGCTAGAGTGCTGTGGCATCAGCCTAGCTCACAGCAATCTCAAACTTCTGGGCTCAAGCGATCCTTCTCTCTCAGCCTCCCAAGTAGCTAGAACTAGGTGCTTGGCCCGGCTGATTTTTCTGTTTTTAGTAGAGACAGAGTCTCCACTCTTGCTCAGCTGGTCTCAAACTCCTCAGCTCAAGGGATCCTCCAACCTCAGCCTCCCAGAGTGCTAGGATTACAGGAGTGGGCCATTTCCCCTGGCCCTTGTTTTGTTTTGTTTGTCATTTAAGGCCAAGGCATTGTAATCAATTCAAATGCCTGTTTTGGGGAAGTGTGGTTGGAGCAGGGACAGGGATGAAGCATCCAGTTCCTTCTTCATACCTTTTATGTTTTAATTTTTTTTAAAACATAAATGACTACGAGAATTTTTTTAATAAGTTATTTTTATAACAACAAAAAAAGTGGTTTAATCTTTTAAAAAGTAACATATACTTGGTTGGGCATGGTGATTCATACCTGTAATCCTAGCACTCTCGGAGGCTGAGGCAGAAGGAATCCTTGAGCTTAGGAGCTGGAGAATAGTCTAAGCAAGAGCAAGACCCCAACTCTACTAAAAATAGAAATATTAACCAGATGACATGGTGGGTACCTGTAGTCCCAACTACTAGGGAGATTGAGGCAGGAGGATCTCTTGAGCCCAGGAGTTTGAGGTTGCTGTGAGCTACGCTGATGTCATAGCATTCTAGCCTGGGTGACAGATTAAGACTCTGCCCAAAAGAAAAAGAGTAATGTATAAGGCTGGGTGCTGTGGGTGGCTCATACTTGTAATCCTAGCACTCTGGGAAACCAAGGTGGGTGGATCGCCTGAGCCGGGAGTAGTGGTGGGCACCTGTAATCCCAGCGACATGGGAGGCTGAGGCAAGAGGATCGGTTGAGCCCAAGAGTTTGAGGTTGCTATGGGCTATGATGCCACAGCACTCTACTGGGGCAAGAAAGTGAGATTCTGTCTCAATTAAAAAAAAAAGTAATGTATATTCAAAAACTGAAAGTGATTTGCTGCCTTTCCCCTTCCCAACAATTCTCCCAGATGAGTCTTCAGGGACTGTATCTTAACTCTGAATGGGAAGCCTCATCTATTTCCCTCATTCTAAAATGCCTCTGTTGAGGGGTCTTCTCTAGGAACCACACACTGGGAGAGAAGCTGGAAGGAAACAGTGCCCTGAGAAGCATCTGGAAGGAGGTCTGTGCATATGGAGGTGAAGGCTTGACAAGAATATGGATCTCAGACCTCTCCCTCTCTTTCTTCCAGCAATAGCAGCCCCAATTTCTCTTCTCCCATTCTCCCACTTTCCATATATGTTTTGACACTGAAGAAAATCCAGCTCCAGGAGTGGCAACCATCTGGCCAGAGTATGACATTCCTCTGATCGTGGTGTCTTATTCAGGGATGGAAATGAGTCAGGCCAGGACATTTGCTGGACTGTCAAGGGAACACTTCCCTCTTTCCTGCTGGGCTTGAACCTTGAAAGATCTGGCAGCACCTGATGTTATCATGGAGGTGAGCACATTGAGAGTAGCATTATCACCCAGATCAAGCCACAAGCTTTTTAAAAAAGTTATTATAGCTATTCTTTTAAAGCTATTTGAGCCAACTAATTCCTAATACAGGGAAGATATGATTGGGATATGAAACTTTATTCTACTAGACCCTATCTGAGTAAAACTGTGGCCTGAGGCCCAAACAAGGAAAGACAACAGCCAGGATGTATGCATCACTATTTGAAATGTGATTAACATACTTTAATTTTTTATTCTTTTTTATTGTTGTTGCAGTTTTGGCTGGCGCTGGGTTCCAAACCATCACCCTCAGTATATGGGGCCGGCATCCTACTTACTGAGCCACAGGTGCTGCCCATGATTAACATACTTTAAAAAAATAAATTTGTTGAGGCCAGATGAGGTTGCTCAAGCCAGTAAACCTAGCACTCTGGGAAGCTAAGATGGGTAGATTGCTTACGCTCAAGAGTTGGAGACCAGCCTGAGCAAGAGAGATACCCCATCTCTAAACATGGCTAAGTACTGTGCTGGGTGCCTGTGGTCCCAGCTACTCGGGAGGCTGAAGCAAGAGGATTGCTTGAGCCCAAGAGTTTGAGGTTGCTGTGAGCTATGACACCGTAACACTCTGCAGGTGTGACAGAGTGAAATTTGGTCTCAAAAATAAATAAATAAATAAATAATATAATAAAATTAAATGAAATAAAATAAATTTGTCCTGTTTCTAGACTTTGTAGACATCTGGATTAAGCCTTAAGTCAAATAGCCCTACATTTGGACTTGTAGTCATCATGGGAGTCAGGGAGTACAGTAACTAGACTTCTCCTCCTCCATATACATTATGTCAGTCATAAGAAAGTCTCTGTCTCTGGGCAGATGAATTAGAAAAAGGCACCCTTTCTCTAGGCCAGAGCACAGCGGGCCAGGGCACAGCACTTACATGGGGAGGAGAGGGCCAGCAGTGTCCTTGATACTGCATAGGAGTGAGAAATTTTGGTCACCAGTCCTGGTCCTTGGTCACCAAGCCTCCAGCCCTAGAGAAGAGGTGTTAGACTATTCTATCTAAATAGCTCCACAAGGTCTATATTTCAGGCACATCAAACATCCTCTAGTACAGCTTATCTTCTCATACATTTTCCTACTGGAAGAGGATTCATGGATCTTCCATCACCAACATTGTGGTCACATAGTTGTTCATCTTGTCTTTCAGATAAACCTTGGGACCTGTTTCACTCATCAGTCTCCTGTGAATTTTAGTTTATTGCAGTCAGTCTGAACAACATCCCCACCTCTGGGGACCCTGACAATTCCAGGTCCTAGACTCATAAACTCATGGTCCACATCTATTTTAGTCTATCCTCTGTTTTTTATAACAGAATATCCCTAACTGAGTAATTTGTAAGCAAAGGAATTCATTTCTTACTGTTATACAGGTTGAGAAGTCCATGGTTGAGTGACAGCATCTTGGGAGGACCTTCTTATGGGTGGGTTCTGCAGAGTCCCAAGGTACTATAGGGAATCACATGGTGGGGGGGCTGGACCTGCTTGTGTGCCAGGTCAAATCTCTTTTCCTCCTCTTATGAAGCCAGCAATCCACTCCAGAGATAACCCATTAATCTGTTAACTCATTAACCATGACCTATCACCTCTTAAGGACTCTACTTCTCAAAACGGCCACGTTGGGGTTTAAATTTCTTTCTTTCTTTTTTTTTTTTTTGAGACAGAGCCTCAAGCTATCCCCCTGGGTAGAGTGCTATGGCATCACAGCTCACAACAACCTCCAACTCCTGGGCTCAAGCGAGTCTCCTGCCTCTGCCTCCCAAGTAGCTGGGACCACAGGCGCCCGCCACAACACCCAGCCATTTTTTGGTTGCAGCCATCATTGTTGTTTGGCGGGCCTGGGCTGGGGATTCGAACCCGCCACCTTAGGTGTATGTGGCTGGCACTTTAGCCACTTGAGCCACAGGTGCTGAGCCAGGGTTTAAATTTCAACATGAGTTTTGTAGGGGACAAACATTGAAACCATAGCATTCTACCCTGGCCACGTGTCTTTCTCACATACAATTAATACATTCATTCCAATCCTATAAGCCCAAAGACTTAACCTGTCTCAGTATCAACTCAAGAATTCAAAGTGTCATCCGTGAATCTGTGAAATCAAAACAAATTCTCTTGGGAGGCTGAGGTGGGTGAATCTCTTGAGCTCAGGAGTTTGAGACCAGCCTAAGCAAGGGCGATACCCTATCTCTAAAATAGCTGGATATTGTGGTGGGCCCTGTGGTCCCAGCTACTCGGGAGGCTGAGGCAAGAGGATCACATGAGCCCCAGAGTTTGAGGTTGTTGTGAGCTATGATGCCACGGTATTCTACTGAGGGCAACAAAATGAGACTCTGTCTCAAAAAAAAAAAAAATTATGTACTTCCAAGATACAATTATGGGACAAGAATAGGGTACACATTCCTATTCCCAAGGGGAGAAATAGGCAAGAAGAAAAGAAGTAATGGGCCCCAAGCACCTTGGAAACCTGAAAGCAGACACTGGGTCTTAAGACTCCAGAATAACCTCCCTGACTCCAGGTCTGGCATCCTCTGCACACTGATGCAGGGGCTGGGCCCCAAAGCTTCAGGTAGCCCTGCCCTATGGTTTGGCTGGACTCAGTCCACTTAGCTCTCTCAGGCTGCATAATTAAGGCAAGAAGAATTATTTGATTGCATTGTTCATGATTGAATGTGTTGTCTTTAGGCAGATTAAGATGCTGGCTAAGGGTCAAAAGTCTGAGAGCTGGTTTGTGTGCTCATGTGATTAACAGTTAAAGTCCTAAGGAAAAGGAAAAGGAGAAAGAAGGAAGAAAGAGGGAAGAGAGGAGCTAAGAGCGAGCAACTTGAGATTTTAAAAAAAGAGATCAAAATGGAGGAGGGTTAAGAAGAAAAGAAGATGGAAATAACAGACATGATAGCTACATTAATGAGCATGGCCATTCCCTGAATGTTCATCTTTGCTATTCATTTACCCATCCATCTGTGCAATACACTTACTGAATCAATTCGAATTATTTTGATTGTGAAAGAAGCCCAACTGAAACTAAGGTAAGCAAAAAACCCCTAATAATTTATTGGTTCATAAATCCGGAATAGGGTCTGGGAAATGTCACAAGCTAAAAGGAATAACTACCAATATAAGGCCATCAGTGGCTGGCACAGAGACTCAGCGTCTTCATCACTGTCTCACCTTTCCAGGTTTTGGGGAAGATGGTGCTGGCTGCCACCATTGCATGCCTTAGCTTAGCACAGATCAGTCCCAGGTGGGTCCTGCTTGGGTTACATGGTCACACCTGGGGCTGAGATCCAAGATTCTCTTAATAAAAGAAGAAACATGGGCAACTCTGCAAGGCTCAAGCATCCCCAGGTGGTGCAGCAGCAGAAACAGTAGTCAGAGCCAGCAGCTCACAGCCTGGCAAGGGGGGAAGAAAAACAAATGACGACTACACTGTCTAGTAAGCATGATTAGGAGAGGAAACTGAAGGAGACAGTGAATAACAATGTCAGGGAAGCCTTCATAGAGGGCCAGATATCCTTGAGGAATATCTATTCTCTATTCTCAGTATACCAGGTCCATATGGGTGGACCTCATGCCACCTACGGCAGTAAAGACAGCACTCAGGCCAGGTCAAGGAAAGCCTGCCCTGTGTCTTTCATTAGAACTATTAGGAAAGAAGTGCTCTCTCTACTGAAGTAGAGAAGCTGGTGAAATCTAAGCCTGCAGATGCTGATGGTCACCTTTCCTTCCTGTGCAAAGAGGACAGTAGGAACCAGAGCACAGTAGAGGGTGGGGGAGTAAGATTGATTCTCTATGCCATTTTTTTTTTTTAAGAAACAGAGTCTTTGTCACCCTCAATACCATGCTGTGGTGTCACAGCTCACAGCAACCTCCAGCTCTTGGGCTTAGGTGATTCTCTTGCCTCAGCCTCCCAAGTAGCTGGGACTACAGGCGCCCACCACAACGCCTGGCTATTTTTGTTGCAGTTTGGTTAGGGCCGAGTTTGAACCCACCACCCTTGGTATGTGGGGCCAGCACCCTTCTCACTGAGCCACAGGTGTCACCCATTTTTATGCCATCTTATGATCTCTGAATGTTTTAGTTATGTGGCACCTAAGTAGATAAATTGCCTCTTTTTTTGCATACATTTATTGAGTTGGAGTTTTATAACTTGCAGTGGGAGGTTCTGATTAATATGAGGACATTTTGATCTGAATCTGAAAAGGTGAGTAGACATTTTGCCTGATTCTCTTCAGATATGCAGAAAGAACAGGACATGCACAGGTACTTTGCCTGCCATAGCTAGCCTACCAAGACGGCTCTAAGCAAGACCTCCCTTCCTGTGTGTGCATGCAGCTCCTCCATAGCTTATGTCCTCTCCTCTTGAATCTGCATTGGCTGTGCCTGCTTTGAGGAATAGCATACAAAAGAAGTAACATTCTTTGGAAAGCCTGGTAGCTTCCATTTCCTCCCTCTTGGAGCTGTGGGTTGTCATATAAGAAGTCCAGGAGAATCTGCTGGAGAGAGAGGCCACACAGAAAGGCTGGAGGATGACACTGAACAGAAAGGCCTCATGGAGGGTCACTGAAGTGCCAGCCAGACATCCACTAGCTATGAGACCCAACAGAGACATGAGACCCATGTCAGACCAATAGGACTGTCCCATTGAGCAGCAACATCATGAAATATAATAAATTGTTGCTTTATGCCCCGGGTTTTTGTTATGTAACTAGACTTCCTCTCCTCCATACACATTATACCAGTCACAAAACGTTAGCTCCCTCTGGGCATGAATTACAAAGACATCCCTTTCTCCAGCCCAGAGCATAGAGGGCCAGGGCATAGCACTTACATGGGAAGGAGAGGTGTGACTAGATGTCAGCTTGATGCCCTGGGGCTGGAGGCTGTGGAGGGATGCCTAGAGTCTGCACTTGTTCTTATTAACTGCTGAGCTTTTGTGTTGTGCTGCCTTTGTCCAGTGTCCCATGGCACTAGAAGCCTGGGCTGTCACTGCTGATACTGTATGGCTGAGATGGCAGTGACCATCTCAAGCTCATGCTGAGGAGAAGCAAACAGAATTCTTCCCCCGACTAGAACATCTTAATCTTTGAACAGTTTTGTCCTTCATGGCGTTTCTTGCCCTTCCAGCTCTTCTTGGCCCCAGGCAACAGCCACCCCCACTTCTAACACCCCCCTCCCCCAGCTCCAGACAGCCTTCAGTGAAGGTGCATGTGTCCCATTTTATTGCTGTTATTAGTCCCTGGAACCCATTTCACCCTCTTTTCTTTCTTTCTTTTTTTTTTTAGAGACAGTTTCACTTTGTCACCCCTGGCAGAGTGCAGTGGCATCACAGCTCACAGCAATCTCCAGCTCTTGGGCTTAGGCGATTCTCTGGCCTCAGCCTCCCAGGTAGCTGGGACTACAGGTGCCTGCCGCAATGCCCAGCTATTTTTGTTGTTGTAAGTTTGACTGGGGCCAGGTTCGAACCTGCCACCCTCGGTATATGGGGCCGGCACCCTACTCACTGAGCCACAGGCGCTGCCCTCACCCTCTTTTCTTCAGGGTTGATTTTCCAGGAAGGAGCCACTAGCTCGTCCTAGTTTACTATGTAGGTGGTGGGCCACTATTTCTTTTCGTCCTGGCCATACTCTTCAGCATACATCCCTAAAGAATTCTAACAGTCTGCTGGATGTTACTCTTGCCTCTAGACTGTAAGCTTACTCAAGGCAGCGTGGGGTCTGATTCATTTCAGACCAATAGTCAAATGAATTGGTATTTACTGATGTCAGCAATATCAATCAGTCCAGTCATTTCTTTGCTAACCTTCATTCACCAGTTTGTCTTAAATAGATCATTTTGATCTTTTTTTTTATTATGTATTAATATGAGAGAACATATTATTAGATTACACATCTTGATCTCTGAACACAGCTGTGTGAGTTACGAAGGCTACTGGGCTGAATTCCCATTAAGGGACTGAAACGGGTCATTAACTTACTCTTTTCTGCGTATTTGATGCAGGAGGAATTATCTGACTGTTCACAATAGAATGTTTTGTCTTTAGGAAGCTCAAGATCCTGGCTAAAGTCAAAAGTCTGAGAGTTGGTCTGTGTGCCCACGTAACTGACAGGCGAAGGCCTAAAGAAAATAAAGTGGAGAAAGGAAGGGGCTGAAGCTCAAGGACAGAAGAGATAACAGTGAGCAACTCGAGACAAAAAAAAAAAAAAGAGCAAGATGAAAAATGGAGGCGCGTTAAGAAGAGGAGAAAGCTCCCAGGCAGGAGAGGAGCAAGGAAAGCGGGAAGCTAGAGGTAGAGAGGGAGCGAAGGAGGCGGACTCCAGAGCGCTCAGGGCCGTCTCATCGCACCAAAGCGCGGGGGTGAGAGGGCGGGGCCTGGGGCCGGAGCGAGGCCCCCTCAAACTGGACGCCGGATGGTCACGCCCGGTGGCGGCGACCAATAGGCGGCCCGAATGTTGGAGCGGCGGCAGCGGTCGGGGCGCTCGCTGGCTGGGGGACGGCGGCCACCGCCATGATGCTTGTTTGCTTTCAATGAAAACGAAGGGGGCGCGGAGGAGGCGTCGGCGTCGGTGGCGGCGGCGACGGCGGCGCGGAGGCGAAGGCGGCGGCGGGCGCAGAGAGGAGGGCGAGGCTGGGGGCCGAGAGGGCGGGAAGGCGTAGTGGCGGCCCGTCAGGGCTGCTGAGGCGGGCGGCTGAAGCGGTAGAGCTCGGAGGGGGAACAAAGAGCGGCGGCTGAGGCGGCAGAGGAGCGGCGGCGGCGGCGCTGCAGCAGCGGGCGGGACTGGTATGGTGGTTCCACAGGGCAGACCCCGCTGCACTCACAGGGAGGAGGCGGCGGCAGCGACGGAGGAAGGCGGCGTACCCCGGGAGGTGAGCGAGAAGGGCCCGAGGCTCGGCTGGGGCGCTGCTTCCCGCACTGGCTACGCGCGGACCCCCGATCGGTTGTGTCCCTGGAACCCGGGGCGCACTGGACTCGATCGCAGGCAACTTAAGTTTTGTGGGTAGCGGGCCCCCTGCTTGGCGGCTGTTGTGGGGCCCCCTCAGTGCGCTGTGGTCGCGATCCTGCCCCCCCGGGCCGCGCCCCCGCGCCGAGTCGGGGGGCGGGGGGCGCTGATTGACGGCGGCGGCGCGCAGAGGGGCGGGGGCTGGCGCCTGGGTTCTCGGACCCGGCTCTGGTGACTCCGAGGGAGCGAGTCCGTGCCTCCAGACTCGTGGCCAGGATGGGTGGCAACCTTCGTAAAGCGGCTTTGTGGCGTTGTGGAGTGTGGAACTTCGCACTCTGGGCGGCAATTACCGCCAAGCAGGAAAATTGTTTACTTTTTGCCTCCCAACGTGTCTAGAATTCATTTTAACGTAGAATTTTGGGGGGAGAGGGCAGGATGGATTGCATAGTTAAAGCAGCACTTAGCACAGATGAAGAGGCTTATTTTATAATATTGCAAAGGACTCGAAGATAGTAATAATTTCTTAAAACAGTTTTTCCAGTATCCCGAATCTCTCCTTTTTATTCTTCAACACCAATCTTTATTTTCTTTGGAAACTTATTTTTCTCTTAAATCTTTTCCTCCACCTTTACCAAAGAGCCTTCAAACCAACCATGCGGCCTTATGTACATTGTGAATGGTCATCTTGCTTGACCTTTTTGGATTTGTTACTGTTTTAAGCTGATGTTTAAATGACCTGCTTGAGTTTGAGCCTCAATGTTTTCCAGGTGGCTTGTCTTCGTTGTTGCTGGTGCCAGATCTTCTTGTGTCTAGGAATTTAACTTTGGAGAGGAAGAGTGTGAATATGAATAAGTGAAAAATAAGGTGGTGTGTAATGGCGCTTTGTATTTCTCACAGCACATTAGAATTTAGCACTTCAAAACAGTTTATAGGCTGTGGAAGCTCATGTGGCCATTGATCAAAATGTTGTGAAGGCTTTTTTTGTAGTTGCTGTTAAAACACTTATTTAAGGCAGTTACCATCACAAGCTTTAGGATGTGATGACTTTTAAATTTAAAATTAAATTAGTTAAGTTAAATTTAGAGAAATTACTTCATATCTTTAGACTAGTGATCTACTCTAGTCATTTTGCTTTAAACAAAAATTTTGAGTAGATGCTGATAAGGAAACTGAGACTTTTCTAGGTCAGGGCAACTTGCCCAAGACACTACAGTTAGGAGGGAAAGGACTAGGTTTCATGTGCATGAGATTGTGATATAATCGCTAGAGGTTTGTTTTGGGGGGAGTGTAGGGAGTGTTTTAATGTTTAGAAGTTACTTAAGGTAGTTGAGTCTGGTAACATCTCAGTAGTTCAACAAGATGCTTAATAAAACTGTCAAAGAGAGTATATTACAAAAGTCACAAATTTTCTTGTGAGACTGGAGATTCTCTCTTATAGTCAGTCATTACTTACATACTTTTAAAAGTGTCTTGATCAATGGCAATGTACCTAAGAGATGCCTTTTGAATGCCTGTTCAATTTTGTTGGTATTTTTGGGTTTCTTAAATCTTGTTGGCAAAGTAGAACTATAATTATTGGGAAATTTCAGCCTGTTCCTTTTGAAAAGACATGAGATTGGTTTACAGAACTCGGTCATGACAACAGATGTGGAAAGACACTGGAAATTAGCCCACTGTATTTGTAGTTTATATTTGTGTATTTTATTTAATGCTATACATCCCACTATTTTTGCATGAGCTTTCTTGTATTCTTTGAAGTATAACCTTTATCATATCATAGT
Source organism: Galago senegalensis (assembly GCA_963575145.1). NCBI lineage: Eukaryota > Metazoa > Chordata > Mammalia > Primates > Galagidae > Galago > Galago senegalensis. The sequence continues at coordinate 11,283 of CAUYTI010049626.1, read as the reverse complement.
GCAATAGAAAAGGATAGTATATGTATGGTATACTGGAATAAATGTTTAAAGCTGCTCTCAGCTGTAGTCTTTGGGCTTTGAGGTGAAGGGTCAATATCTTCAGCACATTTACAACTCTTTCTCTCTCTTTTTTTTTTCTTTTAAGAGACAGAGTCTAACTTTGTTGCCCTGGGTAGAGTACTGTGGCATCACAGCTCACAGCAACCTCCAGCTCTTGGGCTCAGGCAATTCTTTTGCCTCAGCCTCCCAAGTAGCTAGGACCACAGGTGCCCGCCACAATGCCCAGCTCTTTTTTTGTTGCAATTTGGCTGGAGCTGGGTTTGAACCCACCACCCTCAGTATATGGGGCTGGTGCCTTACTGAGCCACAGGTGCCACCCTATAGCTCATTCTCATATGCAGGGTCCACTGGTTTGCTTTAAAGCATTTATCACTTTGGAAAAGTCCTAATAGGTTCATTGATGAATGTTTTATTGAAGAAAAGATTTGTATTTGTGTGTGTACAATGCTTATATACACTTTCTTTGTGAACTAAGTTGTAATTTTTATTTTCAAATCTCCTAGTTTCTACAAAATCTTTTACTGATGTACTTTTTTCTTTTAACTTTATTCACTACTCACTTAAGGTAGCCATTTTACAACAGAATGTGATTAATAAAACTGCATGTGAAATTAAGAAATGGTGAATAAATTAGACTATAAACATATGCATAGTCTGTGTACATTAAAGTACAGTGGAATACACCATGTTTAATATTTGGACAAGTAATAAGAGGAGGGAGGAATATTTGGATCCAAGATGAAGACTCATTTGGGCTGCCTTAACTTTATATTTCCCTAGGCTTTCTCTCTCTCTTCATTTATATTTTCTTGGTAAGTTACATGTTAAGGAATGCATACACAGGCCACAGTGTTGAACACTGAGAATTCAGTGCTCAGTTTCTGCCCTCTTCATGTGTAGGCTTAATAGATGCACAGAGTTCTATGGGAGAATGATTAAACTTGCGAGGGGCGTGGGAGCAATTTACAGAAAATAACACTTGAGTAGGAGTTTGCCAAACTGGGGAAAGGGGGTCATTTTAAACAGAAGGAACAGTGGGTGCACTGTTATGTCGAGTGCTGAAGTACGGCTAATGGTAAGGTGTTACTGGAATAGAGGGAGTGACTTAAGATGAGTGTGCAAAGGTGGGTCTGGCCTAGATTTGAAGGACCATGCTTGTAAGCTAAAAGTGAAGTTTATGTCTGTATTTTACACCAAAAAGAGGGAGCCAAAATAATTTTTGCAAGGGAGCAAGGTGATTTAGAAATCACTTTGGCATCAGTGTGGGGTCCCTAGATTGAGGTACACATCAGCATTTGAGATAGTATGGAGTAGGAGTCTCTGAATCTGTAACTTGGATATGGTCTTTCTTGATCCTGTGGTCCCTTTTGTTGTGGCCTTAGAGTTCTGCCCAATTGCTCTGTAATACAGGGTCATTTAAAATCAAAATGTTGGGCGGCATCAAAATGTCCTGTGGCTCAAAGGAGTAGGGCGCCGGCCCCATATGCTGGAGGTGGCAGGTTCAAACCCAGCCCCGGCCAAAAACTGCAATAAATAAATAAATAAATAAATAAAAATGTCAGTATGTTTTGGAGGCGGTTAAAAGCAAACAAAATAAAGCCATAAAATGGTACATACACGGAAAGTTCAGGTGTTGAAAACTGGTCTTTGGTGTTAGGCTTAGGCAGACTATATAGCTTAAAATGGAAAAATCACCCAACTGTATTATTAGACACCACCAAGCTTAAAAGTTATCAGTATCCTGATGGCCTATTGGGATGTAGGCTTGTAAACATTTTATGATATTTTTGGGGAAGGCTGAGTTTTCTTTTCAGTAAATTATTAGAATTGAAATACTGAAACTTGCCTAAAGTCTAAGAACACAAAGAGTCATACATTGTTAATTTATACAGTCCTTTCCAATATAAAGCAACATACAGATTCCTAAAAACCATGGTGTGACAAAGAATTGTACAGTGGAAATGATAGGGAAAAATAGGATTGGGGTGCAACATTCAAAAGCTTTGTCAGTGACGCACTAAAAAAAGAACCTGGTAATTAATGGTAGGACAGTTTCATATATGTTAAATGGTTAAAAATAAAAATATTACAATAAATATGGTAATTTACCTTGAAAAAGACTTGGTTTGCTTGTGGAAATGAGTATCAGAAGGGTTACTGCATGTGAGTTACTGTGAAGTGGTGGAAGGAGAGTTACCTGGAATCAGGTGGAAACTTGTAACACCAGAAGTGAATGGGTGTGGCTCATAACGCACAAGGTGAACTGACTTAGCTGGTAGGTATTTGAAGTGTGCACTTTGTGTATTTCTACATAGCTCAATTCAGCTGGATGTAGTTTTCTACTTTCAGCTATTGTTTTTTGCAGATAACATGCAAGCAAATGGGAAATTTGCGTTATACTCAAATTGTTCTCTAAAGCATTTATCAATCACATTGGAACAATTCATGTTTTCAAAACAAGTGTCATAGCAGAACTGATTATACTTGAATATAGCGTTTTTTATTTTTTTAATATAATTTTTTCTGTTTTTTAAAATTCTGTGTTCTTTATTTTGTAGAACCATTTGGTTTTTTGTTTTTTGTTTTTTTTTTGAGACAAAGTCTCACTTTATTACCCTTGGTAGAATGTTCTGGTGTCATAGCTCACAGCAGCCTCAAACTCTTTGGCTCAAGTGATCTTTTTGCCTCAGCCTCCTGAATAGTTGGGACTTAGAGGCAACTGCCACAATGCGTGGCTATTTTTAGAGACAGGGTCTTGTTCTTGCTCAGGCTGGTCTCAAACCTGTGAGCTCAGGCAATCCACCTGCCTCAGCCTCCCCGATTGCAGGTGTGAGCTACTGTGCCTGGCCTTGAATATAGCATTTTAAAATAGTATTAAAATTCAATTCCAAAAATATTTGTTGAGCAACCCATGCGTCAGGCATCGTGTATAGACTTGCTCCTCTGTGAAGCTTATAAGTCTTTTGTCCCAGGTGGGTTTATAGTGGTGTAGAGAGGAGGACACATGAACCAGCAAAATATTCTTCAGGTTATATAGTAATTAGGAATACACAAAGAATTTTGGGCATGCTACAGGAGGAGTACCTCATTTTGCTTGAGGAGCCTAAGGGAATCATCTCAAAGTTCTTTAAGCTGAGTTAAAAAGGAAGTATAGGGATTTGTCAGGTTGAGTAGGACATTTTGGGGAGAAGGAACAACATGCCCAAAGTCAAGTTATATACAAGTTGGGCTTTGAAGCATAGGTTGCAGTGATGAGAGGGATAGGAGTGGTCATTAGGCTTTTTCCTAAAGTTTTGTGATTTCCACCTGTATATGATGGGGGAAGAGATTAGGTAGATAGGGGTGGGCAAATGATACGTGTTATGCACTTTTTCTAGGAGGCATGTGGTAAAAATGAGGATGCTAGCTTTAAAAAGTTAAGATAACTCAGTCAGAGGGTCTATTTAAGTCCTTGTGAGAGCTCAAAGATAATCAGCATAGGAGATGGAAAAGCATAGTATAACACTGAAACATACTAGAATTTGAGACAAAGCAGCAATGAGCTATAGAAATAGGAAAGAGTTAAGTATGATTCAGACATTCTTTAGCTTGGGGAACTGTTGGTATGATTCAATTTGGTAAACAGGAAGAAGAGCAGATTTGGGCAAGGAAAATTTGATTTTTTATTCTGCGAAGGTTGACCTACCTCTTGAATATTTAGGTGGACATGTCTAATATAGGTATCTGGACCAAAGAGTGGTGGGGGATTCAATGGATTTGGTCACTGTATAGCTGGCATTGGAAGTTTGGAGAGCATTCAGGAAGAATTTCTTTACCTTTTTGGCAGAGTTAATAAGCTCCTTATTTCAGAATTGGTTGAAAATTACCGGCACTGCTAAAGGATTGGAAGTATGGACATATACAAGTGCAAAACTTACCAGTTGACCGCAGGTCCATCGCATAGGTAAGGGAGCCCTAAGGAACAGCTAGCATTTCGTTTTGAACAGGATTGAAGTAAAGTTAGGGAGATGGGAGGACAGGACATACATAGTAACATTAGAGATGCCAAAAGAGATAAGAGTGCTAAGGAGGAGTGGTGCCCAGATTTAGGGTAGGAGGAGTAGGTCAGAAAATGGGCCAGTAGGATTTGGTGGGTAGGTGACTATAAACACCTTTTTATGGCACCAGGGAAGTAGAAGTTATGTTGTAGATTGGGCTGGGGAGCAAATGGGAGATTAGGCATGTGTATTTTTCAAACTTTTTATATTGGCCGAAATGATTAAGTTTTGATTTGTTCACATAAAATTGTTTTGTTTAAAATCTTATGTGATTTTTAAAACAGTTAAAATTCTTCCTCATTAAAGATAGAGATTATCTGATGTAAAATCATAATATTACAACTTTCAGTCTTCAGTTATTGGAAGAATAAGATTTGCTTTCCTCCAGTGTGCTAGGTTTGTACTTATCAGGTTCTCCAAAGCCCAAAATTCAGTTAAACATTTGATGCACTTAGATTGCCCCAGGTTCAAATCCTAGCTCTGCTATTTATTAAGAATATGTGACCTTGGACAAATTATTTAAACTTTGGGTCTCAGTTTCCTCATTTATAAAATGAAGGTACCTCATGGGTTGCTCTGAGGAATTGGGACAATGCAGATAAAGTATTGCATAGTAGTAGTTAAAGAGTACAGACTTAAATCAGACTTGGGTTAGAATAACAACTGTGATGTTTAGTATCTCTGGGGTTTCAGACAAGTTACTTATCTCTGGACCTTTCTTCATGTAAGGAAGTTAATAGTATCTACTTAGAAGAGTTGTTGGGTTAAATGAGATAATGCATATAAAGTGCCTGATAGTTCTGATATAGTGTGAATGCTCAAAAAACATTTGTTGACTATTACATGCCTAGTGTGGTGCATGGCAGATAGATGTTCAACACATTTTTTCCATTACCTCATCTGTGTGATGTTTGCTCTTACTTTGCCAATAAAATTAAGTTTCTATAATTTAACCTTAAAGATTGTCCCCCTTCTTCTTATTCTAGCTATCCTAGAACCAGCATTCTCAATTCTCTTCTATACTAAAGTCCTTTTTGTTTTCTCTAGATTTTGCCTTCAGTATCAGAAGTCTAGATACTAGCTTTTTTTATTCCAAGTAAGGTATGCAGTGTTTCTGTTGCTTCTTTTACACTCTTATGTTTGCTATTTTACTGTCACAGCTTCCCTTGAATTCAAGGTAACCCCTGAATACTTATTTGCAAGGCTCTGGAGTTAAAGTGTAAGTGCAGGGAGCCTGATTTATAGAAAATGAGATATGAAAAAAGCATGGGATTAATGAATGCAACAGATGACATTTTTCAAGCTTCAGAATAGCTCAGGTAGGGATAGGAAAGAGGGTTATAAAGGCCCTTTTTGAAGTTGCATATCTGAGTTAGCATTCAAAGGAAGACTAGGGACCTTTTGGTATCTGGGGCATTTCAGGCAGAAACAATAAAGTGGGGGGAGGCTTGTGAAAGGTGAATGGGAATTATTAGCAAGATCCTTGATTATACTAGAGAGGCACACAGGGACATGTCACACACTTACCTTATTTAAGCCTCGATTTTCTCTGTTTCCTTAGTTCAATGTATAGCCAGATCCCAAGGGTACTAAGATGAAAAAGATACAGTTTTAGGACCATGAAGTAAGTACTTTTGTTTTAGTGTAGTCAGTTTTGAGGGTATCTAGGATAGATTAGAGTGGGGCAGAGTAGTAAAAGAAAGAGCATGGATTTGAAACTGTAGCAATATCTCAGATAAGAGCTAAGAGAATTAAGACAGAGTAGATGAGATAAAGATTTAAGAGGTAGCTGGGCTCCAGTGGCTCATTCATGCCTGTAATCTTAGCACTTTGGGAGGCTGAGGCAAGTGGTTGTTTGAACTCAGGAGTTTGAAATCTGCCTAAGCAAGAGGGAAACCTCCTATACTTAAAAAAAAAAAGTAACTAATCATTGTGGCAGGCTGTCAGGTGTCTATAGTATCAGCTACTCTTGAGGCGGAGGCAAGAGGAACCGTTGAATCCAAGAGTTTGAGGTTGTTATGAGTTATGAAGCTGTGGCACTCTACCCAGGGTAGACTCTTTCTCCCCCCCCCCACCCCCCCGCCTCCCAAAAAGATTTAGGCGGTAAAATGGGCTTACGTTTGAGACTGGATGTGAAAGTTGGGATTAGATGGGGAAGGTAGGGAAGAGTCAAGGAAAATACTCATTTTTGACTTGGAAAATGGGTGGAGATCATGGGAGGGAGGGCAGACTTGAAAACCAAGGTGATAATTTTGTTTTGTAATAAGATCTTTTTGATAACTTCTTTTTTTTTTTTTTTACTACTTTTTCTCTCCCTTTTTAACTTTTTTCTCTTTGTCCTCCACCCTCCCTCCTCCTTCCTTCCCTCCCCTCCCTTTCCTCTCCCCTCCCCTCTCCTCTTCCCTCTCCCCTTCTCTCTCTCCTCCCTTCTCCCCTTCCTTTTCCTCTCCCCTTCCCTTCCCTCTTCTCCCTTCCCATCTCCTGAGATGGAGGTCTTACCATATGGGTGAGGTCTTGAATTCCTGGGCTCAAACAGTCTTCCCACCTCCGTCTCCTTAGTGGCAGGGATTATAGGGTTACACCATCATGCCTGGCTCACTAGATGCTTTTTAGTCTTTTAGCTGTTTTTTATTCTTTCTCCCTATGCAATTCAAATACTTTGCTCTGATATATTGTCGTGTGTTGTAAGATACCTGCCATAGAGTCGTTAGCCATTTATTATAGTGGTAGTCTCAAAATTTATAGGTAAGATTTAAGTTTTGCTTTTTAGATAGGAGTAGTTCTCTTTTGCAAAGGGTTTTTGTTGTTATTTTGTTTTTCTTTTCCACAAGGACACTAGTGATGGACCTTTGCCACTAAGGACAGCTCCTGAATGAAGTTTATGTATAAACTTAGAGATGGAGTCTTGTGGTTTTGCCTATGCTGGAGTACATTGGCTATTCATAGGTGCAATCATAGTGCTATAGCCTGGCAGTCCTGCATTGGTCTCCCAAGTAGCTGTAACTGCAAGTACATGCCATCATGCCCAACACCAATCTGTGAACTTTAGTGGAAACTCAGATGGAAAGAGAAGGAAAGGTGACACTGAGAGGCAGGATGCTTAGGTTTGGGAGTATAGAAGTACCTTAACTAAATTAAAGCTGTGAAAAGGCATAGGACTGTAGTCTAAGGGAGTCAGCCAGTTCTATTTACATTAGCATCACATCTTAATTTTAATTTGTGGGATCTAACTAATACATTTGGCAAAAATAGAGGGGTTTTTTTTTGGAGAGAGTGGTGACAGAGTCTCATTCTGTTGCCCCAGGCTAAAGTACCCTGGTATCAGCCTGGCCCACAGCAACCTCAAACTCCTGGATCAAAGTGATTCCTTCTGCCTCAGCCTCCAGAATAGGCACCCACCACAACCCTCAGTTAATTTTTCTGTTTTTATTAGAGCCGAGCCTCATTCTTGTTCATGCTCATCTCAAAATCCTGAGCTCAAGCAGTCCTCCTACCTCAGCCTTCCAGAGTGCTAGGATGACAGGTGTAAGCCACTGTGCTGGCCCAGTGTTTTGTGTTTTGGGTGGGTTTTTTTGTTTGTTTGTTTTTCTTTACTTTTTCTTTCTTTTTTTTTTTTTTTGAGACAGAGTCTCACTTTATTGCCCTCTGTAGAGTACAGTGGCATCACAGCTCACAGCAACCTCCACCTTCTGAGCTTAGGCGATTCTCTTGTCTTCAGCCTCCCAAGTAGCTGGGACCACAGGCACCCATCACAACACCCAGCTAGTTTTTTGTTGCAGTTTGGCTGGGACTGGGTTTGAACTCACTACCCTTGGTATATGGGGGTTGGCGCCCTACCAGCTGAGCCACATGTTTGTTTTTCTTTTAAGAGACAGGATTGTAGGCTCGGTGCGTGTAGCTCAACTGGCTAAGGTGCCAGCCACATACACCTGAGCTGGCGGTTCGAATCCAGCCCCGACCCGCCGGTTGCAACTAAAAAATAGCCGGGCGTTGTGGCGGGCGCCTGTAGTCCCAGCTGCTTGGGAGGCTGAGGCAGGAGACTCGCTTGAGCCCAGGAGTTGGAGGTTGCTGTGAGCTGTGATGCTACAGCACTCTACTCAAGGCAATAGCTTGAGGCTCTGTCTCAAAAAAAAAAAAAAAAAAGAGTATTGTAGGCTGTGTGCTGTAGCTCATGCCTGTAATCCTAGCACTCTGGGAGGTCAAGGTGGGTGGATCACCTCAGCTCAGGAGTTTGAGACCAGCCTGAGCAAGAGCAAGACTCTGTCTCTAAAAATAGCCAGGCATCATTTTGGTCACTTGTAGTTCCAGCTACTAGGGAGGCTGAGGCAAGAGTATCACTTGAGCCCAAGAGTTTGAGGTCGCTGTGAGTGAGCTGTTACCAAGGGTGACAAAGTAAGGCTCAGTCTTTAAAAAAAAAAAAAGAGAGACAGGATCTTGGTCTGTCACTCAGGTACTTTGGTGCAATTATAGCTCACTGTAATCTTGAACTCCTCCTGGGCTCAAGCACCTCTCCCACCTCAGCCTCCCTAGTAGCTGGGACTATAGTCCTGGCTAATTTAAAAAAAAAGCCTTTCTTTATTTCTCCTTCTTTCTTGCTTTCCCCCTCCCCACCCCTCCCCTTTCCTTTTTGTGTGTGTGTGGTGGGGGGGGGGGTCGGGGTCTTTGTATGTTGCCCAGGTTGGTCTTCAAGACTCAAGTGATCTTTTATCTTAGCCTAAAAGTATTAGAATTATAGGCTTTAGTCACTGCACCAGGCCCAGAGGTAAATATTTTCAAGAATGATAGGCTTGCCATTACAGCCATAATTTTAATTTAAAATTCTAGACTATTTAGGTTAATTATTGTGTTTGTGTGACATTTAAAATTCTTAACAGGTTTTGAGAGAGACATAATACGGTAAATTAGTGTTTGTTGTTATCTAAAATTTTTTAGTGTACCTGTGAGTGAACTGTCATTGTATTGTGGTGAAAGGGAGTGATTTTTTTGAGGGAGGGAGTGTAGCTTTAATGTAGTGGCTTGACTTTTTTTTTTTTTTTGTGACAGAGTCTCACTATGTCTCCCTTGGTAGAGTGAGGCATCACAGCTCACAGCAACCTTGAACCCTTGGGCTTAAGCTATTCTCTTGCCTCAGCCTCCCAAGTAGCTGGGACTATAGGCACCTGCCTCAATGCTCAGCTATTTTTTTTTTTTGCAGTTGTCATTGTTGTTTAGCTGGCCTGAGCCGGGCTTGAACCAGCTACCCTTGGTGTATGTGACTGACGCCATAACCACTGTGCTACGGGTGCTGAGCCAGTTAGAATTTTTTTTAATATTGCAGAATAAAAAGGTTTTTTAAAATGTACATTTGTAATTTGATTTCCTTCCTTTCAATATTTCTTCATCTATTTTTTTTTTTTTTTTGAGACAGAACCTCAAGCTGTCCCCCTGGGTAGAGTGCCATGGCATTACAGCTCACAGCAAACTCCAACTCCTGGGCTCAAGCGAGTCTCTTGCCTCCGCCTCTCAAGTAGCTGGGACCACAGGCGCCCGCCACAACGCCCGGGCTATTTTTTGGTTGCATCCGTCATTGTTGTTTGGCGGGTCCGGGCTGGGGATTCGAACCCGCCACCTTAGGTGTACGTGGCTGGCGCCTTAGCCGGTTGAGCTATAGGTGCCGAGCCTTCATCTATTTTAAAATATCACCATTTTCCTAAATTCCTTTCCACCAGAAGCATGGCTTGAAACTCTTTTTTCTATTAATCTATTTTGAAATTTGTAGGCTTTTTCATTAAGTTTTCTTTTCACTATAATAATGAGCTATATAATAAAGACAGGATTATTGGAAACAAATGAGTTGCATTATATTTTATTTTACTTCTGAAGGCTATGGATTTCAGAATGGTTTCTGAAGACCATTCTGCAATACTCTTTATTATTGTTTTGCCTAATCTTGCTTTGTGGAAGGCATCTGTGGTTCTAGTGTTAACCTTGCCTGTGGTAAGAGGGAGATAACTAACATTAGGGCCTAACCTTGAAGTGTGGATAGAATTTCAATGGGAAATAGTATGACTAATGTCTTTGGAGATAGGGCCATGTGGACCATATGTGAAGGATGACAGCTGATCTGCCAGTTGCATCAAAATGTGCAGAGAAAGAAATATTGGGACAAAAGTCTGAAAGGTAGGATATGTTGAGTTTTCAACTATGGAGTTTGGATTTATTTTCTAAGCAGTAGAGATCTTAAGGGGAGGAAAGGGAATGATAGAATTATCCTTTTAAAGTTGGTAAGTGCATATAGGACCAGAAACCATTCCAGTTAAACTTTGCAGTTTTCTAGTTGGAAGTCTGCTCTACAAAAATGTGTTCTTTTTACTGAGTTTTGCAGTGGAATTAGAACTTGACTTTAGGAAGAATAATTTGAGGGTTGTATATAGGTTAATTATAATCTTCTTTTTTTTTTTGAGACAGAGTCTCACTCTTGCCCAGGCTGGAGTGCCATGGCCTCAGCCTTAGCACACAGCAACCTCAAACTCCTGGGCTGAAGGTACCCACTTGCCTCAGCCTCCCTAGTAAAGGGGACTACAGGCATGTGCCACAACCACAACTGGCTAGATTTTTGTTTTGTTTTGTTTTGTTTTTTCCTATTTTTAGTAGAGATGGAGTCTCACTCTTGCTCAGGCTAGTCTCCAACTCCTGAGCTCAAATAATCCCTGCCTTAGCCTCCCAGAGGCTACAGGCATGAACCACCATAACCAACTGTTCACTTGTAATCTTAAAAGCATAAGTACCAATAAGAGGAGACTATTTTCATAGCTAAAAACAATGGGAAATAAATTCCTAAATTAGAGTGGTGGCAGCAAAAACAAGAAAGGATTATAGTGTGATTGTGTGGTTGAAGGGTTTTTGTTGCTTTGCGGTAGATTAAACTGAAAAATTGTTAATTTTTTATTCTTTATTCCTAGCACATGTCAGAGTGCTTGACATATAGAAGGTGCTTAGTAAATATTTGTTGAGTGAATGATTCTATAAAGAAAGCTCTCTTAGGCTCAGCGCCTATAGCTCAACTGGCTAAGGCGCCAGCCACGTACACCTAAGGTGGCGGGTTTGAATCCCCAGCCTGGACCCGCCAAACAACAATGACGGCTGCAACCAAAAAATAGCCAGGCGTTGTGGCGGGCGCCTGTGGTCCCAGCTACTTGGGAGGCGG
>CAUYTI010049625.1:30000-52032 GCA_963575145.1 Galago senegalensis | reverse complement strand
AACTTTTTTTTTTTTTTTGAGACAAAGCTTCAAGCTATCCCCCTGGGTAGAGTGCCACGGCATCACAGCTCATAGTAACCTCCAACTCCTGGGCTCAAGCGAGTCTCCTGCCTCAGGCTCCTAAGTAGCTGGGACCACAGGCGCCCGCCACAACACCCAGCTATTTTTTGGTTGCAGCCGTCATTGTTGTTTGGCGGGCCAGGGCTGGATTCAAACCTACCATCTTAGGTGTATGTGTCTGGCGCCTTAGCCACTTGAGCCATAGGCATCGAGCCAAGAAAGAACTTTTAAAAAGAAAATTCAAAAGGACAGTGAAACTGTATTAAGGATCTGTGGATGAGAGTTTTGTCCTATTTTTTGGTGTATTTACTAGAACTTAGGAGTATGCTGGGCTATGAAGGGAAATGTAAGAGGAAACTTTTCAATAAATCCTGATCCAGCACCTCCAATGAAGTTAAGTGTTGCAGAGGAGAACGGCCCCTACCTTGTTCAGAGCCCCATAGAAGCTAAAACCTCCCTTGCTACAGGATTTAGCTCCGTTTTTCAGATTTCTTTTGTTTTTCTTTGAGATAGGTTCTTGTGCTATGACCCCAGCTAGAGTGCAGTAGCATCATCATAACTCACTACAGCCTCAAAGTCCCAAGTTCAAGTGATCCTCCTACCTCAGCCTCCCAGGTAGCTGGGACTATAGGCATATGCCACCACATATTTTTTGTGGAGATGGTGTCTTGCTCTTGCTCAGCCTGGTCTTGAACTCTTGACCTCAAGCACTTCTCCCACCTTGGCCTCTCAAAGTGCTAGGATTACAGGTGGGAGCCACTGTCCATCGTTCCGGCCTGTGATTGGAATTGTAAATCTAAGTACATTGAGGGGGCTTCCCAGCCCCATCCCAGCATCTCTTGCTGTTTTTGCCTGACGTGCTTCTCTTCTATTTGTTTGATTTTCTGCAACCTTGTTGACATTTGTGCTTGCAGTTCCTAGAGCAAGAAGCAGTTGTGGTCACAGTAAATGCAGTATATTAGAACATTCTAAAAACCCATGTGGCATAGGCTATAAATATTTCTTGGAAGGGGTGGGGCTGTCTTATACAGTCCGATGTTTAGCCATGTCTCTGGCCTCTACCACTAGATGCCAGTAGCAAGACCCCCACCCGTCCCAGCTGTGACAGCTGACACTGCCTGCAGACACTGTCAATGTTTCCATGGGGAAGGTTCCTCCTAGTTGAGAATCGCTGGTGTACGTGAACGTAACATCTGTGTGTGGGTTTCCCAATGTGGGTGTTGCAGCTCGATCGAGAATGGTCTTAGACGTTGTATAAAAGTGTGTAGGCTTTGAGCTATGACAGACATAGAGCATTTCAGGCCCCTCTTCTGTGTTTGCCACCAGATACCTGTGTGTACAGAATGGACGGGAGGGGTAGACAGCGAGGAAGGGACACCAGTTTGGAGTCTGCCCTAAAATGTGACTGTGCAGAGGGGATAGGTGAGAGAGATTTGGGAAGTTGTCAGGCTGTGCCCCTCAGGTGTGGAGGGGAGAGGGGAGTCCAAGATGACTCTTTGTGCTTCGGTGACTGTGTTCCCTGGAAGAGGAAGTACAGGAGGAGGAACTGTTGGAGGGAGAGCTTCATGGCTTTTACTTTAGGGCATGCTGAGTTTCAAGTACCCACAAGACCCCCAGGTGCAGCCGGGCAGGAGGTAGGGACTGAGCTCACAAGAGACGGAGATGGAAGAGTTGGTGGCTCACTCTTGGTTGCTATAGCTCTGGAAGTAGAGGAGCTAATTTAGGGGAAAGAGAGATGCTGCTGTCTCTCCAGAGCCCTCCATCACCTGGCAGGAGGAAACGGGCCATGAAGAGCAGGTCAGAGGTGGAGGCAGTGCTGCGCCGGGAGGCTTCCCATCTAAGTGACAGACAGACCTGGCAGCTAAGAGACAGAGCTGTGTGCAGTGAGGGGCCCGGGAGCACGGTGGCATCAGTAGACACTGGAGGAGATGAGTGGGCTGCAGCCACACACACCTTGCTTGGGGATGATTTTGAACCCTCTGATGAATGGCAAAAGTAGTTAGGGGGCTGCAGGCCAGGGTTCCCCCCACCCCCTGCTTGCGCAGTCCCAGGTGTCCCCATCAACACTGTCATGTTCTCACGGAAGAAGGAAGCAACCTCAGCACCCTGTTTGCTGTCGTAACTTTCTGTGTTATTTTTCACTGGGAGATGAGGAAAAGGGAGAAGGAAGTTTTAGTGCTTCCTGTTTTCTGGGTCGTTTGTGAATTTTACTTTGTGGCAAGTGATAGTCTTTCCATTTTGTGACCTCAATAATAGGAAGCGTGACAGCCATAGAACTGGCCACTGGGAAATTGTAAAGAAGATCTAGGTTCCATTGGCTTTTAAGAATATATGTTTAGGCTCGGTGCCTGTAGCTCAGCTGCCAGGGTGTCAGCCACCTACACCAGAGCTGGTGGGTTCAAATCCAGCCCGGATCTGCCAAACAACAATGACAACTACAACCAAAAAATAGCCAGGCATTATGGTGGGCACCTGTAGTCCCAGCTACTTGGGAGGCTGAGGCAAGGGAATCACTTCAGCCCAAGAGTTTGAGGTTGCTGTGAGCTGTGACACCATGGCACTCTACCCAGGGTGACGTAGTGAGACTCTGTCTTAAAAAAAAAAAAAATATATATATATATATACACACATACACATACACACTTAATATAGAAAAGTTAACCATTTTAACCATTTTTAAGTAAACAGCTTAAAAATGGCACTTAGGGGATCTGGCACTTAGGGGATCCACACGGCTGTGAAGCTGTCACCACCATCCATCTCCAGAACTTTTTCATCCTGCAAAACGGAGACCCTGTTTCCATTGACTGACATCCCATTCCACCTCCCCCAACTCCTGGCCACCACCATTCTACTTTCTGTTTCTGTGACTTGGACGACTATGAGTAAAATCGCATATCTCTCCCTTTGTGGTTTGCTTATTTCTCTTAGCATAACGTCTTTTCAAGATTCATCTGTGTTGACTCAGCGCCTGTGGCTCAAGTGGCTAAGGCACCAGCCACATACACCTAAGGTGGCAGGTTCGAATCCAGCCCGGCCCGCCAAAACAACAATGATGGCTGCAACCAAAAATAGCCTGGCGTTGTGGCGGGCGCCTGTGCTCCCAGCTACTTGGGAGGCTGAGGCAGGAGACTCGCTTGAGCCCAGGAGTTGGAGGTTGCTGTGAGCTGTGATGCCACATCATTCTACCCAGGGGTATAGCTTGAGGCTCTGTATCAAAAAAAAAAAAAAAAAAAAAAAAGATTCATCTGTGTGGTAGCCTGTGTTAGCATTTATTTCCCTTTTACTGCTGGATCCTATTCCATTGTCCACAGTATGTACAGACCATCCATCCATCAGGGGACACTTGAGTTGCTGCCACCTTTTGTCTGTTGTGAATTGCACCGCTGTGAGCCCAGGGGTACAACTGTGTTCTTTGACCCTGCTTTTAGTTCTTTCGGGAATATACTTAGGAACGTCTGTGGGTTTTTGCAGTATTATTGATCCCTGTCTCTGCTAGGGCTGCCGAGATCACTCCCTAGTACCTGCCCTTCTAAAGTTCTCTCCGTTACCTTTCTGCTTCTGCTCTTGGGAAGGTCTTTGGTATGTCACTAGGCTGGGCTTTGTGGCCAGCTGGAGAGATGTTGCTGATCCCCTACCTGGACACACATCTTGTCAACTTAGCACTTCCCTAGTCCTCGAATCAGGAAGATCCATGTTCTGACCTCAACACTTCCATCTATGCACCCGTGACCTTGGCAAGCTGCGGCTTCTCCCTCTTGGCCTCTAGTGCCACATCCACATGATGAGAAGGTAGAATTAAGTGATCTTTGGTGTCCCTTCCAGGTCATGGAAGGTGAGGGCATAGTGATCTCCTAAGCCCAAGGATCAAAGAGTGCAAGAAGGTGGCAGAGCTCAAGACTTCCACTGTGGGCAACTTGATTCATCTTCCTGGGAAATCTTAGGTGCTTAGGTGGCCTGTGTAGGTGCTGAGTCCTGGCATAGGTAACATGGCTTGTTTTGTGAGTAAATGTAGCAGCAATTCTCTTTAAAGCAAAACTTATATTCTCCACTCTTTGTTGAGAGAATGGGACAAAGAGAGGCAGAATAACTGGTTTTACCATAGGTTTTTGACAGATGTCACAAACTAATACTGAAAAGAATATTCTGTAGGCAAATTCTACCTTGTTAGTTTGGTCAAGGGCCAAGAAAATTTTAACCTCCTTTTGTTCTTAAAAAAATTTGAAGAGCAGACTTCTTACTCTAAATTCAGCAAAGGAGCCCGTTCTCTCCTGAACTAAGAAAGTGAGTCCCAGGAAATCACCTATACAAGACACTTGAGGCCTCTGGACTGCCCAGGGATGTGCAGACAGGTCTGGGATTCCCTGCTTAGGTTTGGAGCACAGGTGCTAATCATTTGTCATTCTCTCTGCCTTGTCAGGGAAGCATCTTGTCTACCAGGGACTTGGTGTCTTCCCCGTCTTGTCCATAAAAGGTAGATCACCTGTTTTTGTTTTTTGGGGGTTTTTTTCAGGGTGTTGTTTTAGGGTGTTTAGATCGACTAGAGCCCATGTGGCGCATATGTGTAAAAATATATAGCATTTTCCTTCTAGGAGACATTTTGGCTGTCTAGTAACACAAAGACTTTGCTTAAATACAGACACTAAGCCATTGATTTTTTTATATGTGGAGAAAATTTGTTTAATTTTAAATTGAAGGATTTCCCCTGGTGATTGGGACTAAGTTATGACAATATGAAGGTCATAGGGAAAAAAATCCTTATTGGCTAAAATTCTAAAATAGTCCCAAAAAGGGCAAACAAAAGTCCAAAAGCTTCATAGTCCTTGGGTTTTCTGGAAACATGACCTGAGAATGGCTACAAATAAGCAGAAGATGTTCTTTCTTCTCTTGTTCCTCACAAGAGTAGCTGATAGAGGCCTTTGTCAATATTACGACAGCACTATATCATTCCCACTTAAATCATGCATATACATTTGTGTACCTCCTGCAAAGACCCAATGGTTTTCCAAAGTTCTGTCTCTGCTTGTTAGATCATGAAAGATATTTTTTCTTCAACTGGAAAATAAGGTGAATTTTATACATAGTGGAAGATGTAGTGTGTTGGTTTGGAGAAGCCTATTTTTAAAAGCTCTATTTCCTGATAAAAAACTTAAAGAGAAAAATCATCTTTGCCGTTACTGATATTCTATCAGGATAGATGTTCGAACGGGCTGACCAATACTCCCTAATTTTTGCTAGCACTGGTCTTCAGCAGAAGGTGGGAGCTTAGTTACATTAGAAAACTTGTGCATTTGGGGTCATAGTGACACGTAGCTTTTACTTACGAACAGCTTTCTTTTAAAAAATAATTTAAACAGTCCATTTTTATACCCATTTGAATGGAACTTTAAAAAGACCCTTGCCCTTTAATAAGTGAAAAACATACTTAATTCATTTTGAAGTGTTAGGTCACTGGGTGGAAAGTTTCTTGACTGATCATCCTGGCTTCACATTTTTAGTGTGTGTGAGATACACATTTTGATATATTTTTGGTTGTCTCCTGCCTGTAATCTTCAGTTCACCTTGCAGCCTGAGTATGTGCACCAAAGCTGGTGTGAGTCCATGGCCAAGGAGTATGCCCTGTGCCGATGGAAGAGTTGGTCTGCAGATACCTGCCGGAGGAAGCCGTGGATGGCTTCTGCCGGGGTCTGATTTCCCTCCCTACTCCTGGAAAATTAAAGCTGTTTTTAGCAGCCTGGTTCCAGTACACTGGCAGAGCAGGGGTTGGCTCATTCTCTTACAAACACAGTTTAGCTGGATGCACTCATAAATGAAAAATGATCTGAGTGCTGTGGGTGGGTGGGGCCCTGGAGCTCAGGAGGTAAAGCCAGGAGGAGAGAGAATCTGCTTCTCAGCTCGGCAGAGCACGGGGGAGCTGGCAGGAGGTCAGAGCACGCACTGGCACGGCTCGCGCTTTTGTTGATCGTTAATAACCCAGGACTTTGGAGACCTGAATGGAGAAGGGAAACGAAGCCCAGCAAACTTTGGAGTCTAGCCTGCGGGAGCAGCTGCTGAGGCGCAGCAGAGAACGCTCACCTGAGCAGCTCAGGAAGCAGGTACTGGTGGGGAGACCTAGCAGCGAAGAATCCTGTTTCCTATCGGAACGTGACTTACGGTTTCCCAAAGGTTTATTTAGAAATAATAACAATATATGTATATGAGATAATGAGCAGGTAATATTAACATAAAGAAACAGACTTAGCATGAGTTTTGCTAATTACCTGCTCAATCAAGAGTCCTTTTCTCCAGCGTGAAACTGGAGAGAAAGTTTTTCTCAGTTACTAATTTAGATGACCAAATGAGAGTTTTATTCTGAGGGTTGCTTTAGAAAAAGGGTCACACAAAATTATGCAGCATTTAAGTTAAAACTGTCTTAAAAATTGGCAGATGCTGAATGAACTGCAGATGCTCTGTTTTTTAGAATAGTTTAAAGAGAATTGAGCAGAAACTAATTTTCCGGCTTGACCGTTGCTGTATTTTCATATTTCGGTGCCAACAAGGTACTTGCTAATTTTTGCTGGCTTTAGTAAGAAAGGAGGTGGATGTATAACAGCTGTGAAATATCCAGAAATTGACTGGAATCCAGAGTGAAAGCTAAGTGCACTAATGCTCTCTCCATTAAGGCAGGCTGCCTCTGTCAGCTTCTAAGTCAGGGGATTGGAGAGCAGTGTGAAAGTGAAGTGTGAATCCTGAATGTCTGTCATGGACTTGGGGTGGGGGGTGGGTGCAGAAGATTGGAAATTGTCACAGTGACGTTTCACACTCAGAAGCAGAAAGCAAATGGGAAGGACCACAGGTTGGGGCCGCATGAGGCTAATTTAAAAAGCGTGCTTCCCGTGATTGTAGCTGAGTCTCAGCGCATTCTTTTCTGTTAGCAAGGTTTGGGGCTTAGATGAGAGAAGCAGAGACCATCTCAAACCCGGGTTCCTCGAGCGTCTCCAGCCCTCGCCTCTTGCAGATGTGGGCAGCCTGGGAGGAGGAACGTCAGGTGTAGGCAGGGAACTTTTTCAGTAGAGTTCTTCAGCCTGAATACCAGAGATCTGAGCTGAGCTTTGGAGAAAGCCCTTTTAGCCACAGGGGTGCATCTGAGAAGGCCGATGTGGGAGCCCCTTTGGGTGCTGCACACTGGTTGATGGTCATCCTCATGCTGTGGTGGCCAAGTCTTGTGTGGCTTTCCTTTTAGCCCTGGAGGACTGGGGGTTGGCAAGCCAACCCATGCCTTATCACTAATCTGGTTTCTCAGCGGTGTGCCAGGGAAACAGCAACAGCGCTCCACAGTCAGGTTTTCTTTCCTGCTATCCACTTGTAGGGGTCTCTTTTGTCTCTGTCCCAGGTGTCCTCTGCAGTGAATTAAGCTGAGCTGATGGACCGGCTCCTTTTAGGGTCCATTCTGGTCAGCACAGTGTGGCCCCGGGGCCAAATGCCCCTCACCCTGACTTGTTGGTATGGCCCCAGAGCTAAGCATGTGTTTCACGTTTTAAAGGGCCGAAGAAACAAAGAGGATTAAAGGACAGAGGTCCATGTGATCCATGTATCCCTAAGCCACCCTAAAGTGTTTTCTATCTGATCCTTAAAAAGCATTGGCTCACCCACATGTTGGTCTTTAATATCATTTGCAAGCAGTATGATCAGTGGTTGGATATAGGTCATTAAGTCCCCTACAGTTTGAATGACTGTGGTTTGAAAAACTGATTTTAGTTTCTTAGTCCATATTAAATGGCACTGTTGCTTGCAGAAGGGTAGATTCCGAGTGCTGAAGTTAAAGATTTTCTGCAGGGTCCAGACAGCCGTGAAAACTATCTGGTCAACTATGTGCCTGGTTGGATTTTCACCTCCCCTGGTTTGTGAGCCTGCTGGTGAAGATACCGGCACCCCCAGCCACATGCTGACTGACAGAAAGGACCCAGTGGGGACCAGAACTCTACCTCCCGAACCATTTACTTCTCCTTACTCCTTGGTCACACACTGACTGCTGGCCTGAATTCCACAGTCTGCAAGTGTTTGGTGCTACCACACTGTAAAAGAGATGTTATTTGTAGTGATAATAATTAAAAAATGGAAAGTTTGTTGGATATTATGTTTTCTCAAATTTAGAACAATGTTTCTTTATTGCCCTATCAGAAAGCTCACTGTAGGCCCGGGGACCTTAGCCTTGAACATGCACTTCTCTGCCCAACACAGTATTTCATTGTTAATGTCATTTGTAATGAAGGAAGAGAAAAATCTGGTGACCTTGTTCATGTTTAACTTGTATCAAAACTGCAGGCCTTGGATATGGATCTGACTTCTATAAGTAGCTTTTTGTCCATTGCAGAATGGCAGGAAAGCGTCTCCCAGAGACTGTAGTTTACTAAGGAAAATAAAACGGCAGGTATATTTTTTTCTCTAGGACATTTCAACCCTCTATCCTCCTATATTTGGAAATTGGATGCTGTCAGTGGAGAAGAATGGGGGTGGGGCCTCATTTGACAGATGAAAACAAGTGAGGAAGGATGGAAATGTGAATAGTGTGGCAGCCCACGGGAGGTAGGGCCTGGAAAACAAGATGGCGTCTGTGCACAGGCCAGGTAGGCTGTCAGAACTGGGAGGGTGGGTCCTGTAATCTACCATGGCAGGAAGGCAGTACCTTTGTGTTTAGAAAAGGGGTTGGCTCTGAATTTAGAGATTAAGCAACCTGCTGTTCCTGTATGCACTGGAATTTCAGACATAGTCAGAAACCTGATTTGCGTAACTGCTGAAACTCCACTGGAAGCCAACCAGACTGAGGCCTTGGCTCCTCAGGCGAGGGGCAGTTAGGAATCACAGCACGTGATGGAATTTATCAAGCTTACCCAAGAGGGAGTGGCACTGTGTGGTCAGATTCGGTGGGGCAGGCTCTGGGGTAAAGGGTTGGGTTTGGGTTCCCAGAAGGCCATGGTTGGAGGCTGAGTAACATCTTCCTCTCTGCATGAGTTGGCGTTATGTGCCAAAATTCCAAAACTCCCTGGGGTCTCAAGGGGGCAGAAGGGCCCTTATTGCCTCTAAGCTACACAACCAAGCTCACTCCTAAAGAGGCAGAAGCCACCGGGCAGTGTGACCACTAAAGTGGCACACAAGCCAAGAACAGCCTTCAGTGGGCCAACTCATCGGCACAGTGCTGTGAGGGCTGAGTGTTCAAGGCCCTGGACCATCTGCCCCCTCGCTTTAGCTATCGCAACAAGGCCAGAATCTGACATCTCTGTCACCTTTTTCCGGACAGTGAATAGAATGAAAGACCAAATTAGATGTACAGATGTATGTGCAAAAGTGCGTAAATGTAGCCCTAGAGAAGCGGAGCAGCCAAGCAACATAGAAGTTGTTTTGAATTAGAGAAAACTTGCTGAGTGGCTGGCAGGGGATCCCTTCATGTGGCTTTGTGTTTGTAGACATGCTGTTGTGTCTCTCCTAAGAATGTTTGTAAACGACGTACTCTCTCACTCCCACACATGATTTCTGTATATTCCCTGAGATGGATACCGGGGATGTAGCCCAAGATTCCTCACACTGTGGAGGTCCTGGCTAGAGCTCTGCCTTCTTCTCAGTGGACAGGGAACGAGGTGACAACATCCCCCCTCCCTTGACGTGGCCCCGATGCACGTGGCTAGAGTATGTTCCATTTTTCTGTTGGCTTTGCTGCCTCTTGTCAGCCCATCTGTTGCAGGTTGCCTTCATTCGTTAAACCCAGGTGTGCGTGGGCACGCAGCCACACTGGGACTCCACAGATGGCCTCAGTAGGGCATCAGTCTCAGCTTAGAAAGAAACAAGGTCTCTGGGCCACGAGTGAGGCCATGACCGGGGTTGACCTGGGGCTCTAGCTCTGCCTTTCCTTTCATGATCTCCTCCTGAAAAACCAGGCCACCTACATGCAGCAGAGGAATGTGGCACTTAGAAGGACCTGTTTTTGGTAAAAGAGAAGAATCGACCCTTAGTCTATATTTTTGGTGTTTTATTTTTATATTTTCAAGGTTTGGAGACCATTGGGCAGGCTTCGCCCTTTGGCTTCAGAGCGCTCGGACATGGAACGTTCCGATGGGGTCATGCAGCCATCACAGCAGGCCTTACCACACGCAGCGCCATACTGGACTTTGGGGTTCTTACGTATCAGAGTAATTTACCCAAGTTGGTTTCCATTTCAATATTTTATATTTATAAGAAAAGTCATACGCAAACAGAATTTAAATTTGAAATAGGTTCTACACTTTTGTTCTCCGGAATCGGTTTCCAGAGATTCTGAGGTACTTGGCAGTTTACTTTTGTATGAGAAGTATTTTTAAAGCTGCCTCTAGCTTCAAATTCTCCAACAAGGATCAACTCTTCTGAACTTGACGACTCTTCGAATTTATCACACTTCATATTTATACTCCCACAAGAATCCACTGTTTGCACAAATTATTTCAGGCACAACTGTGTAAAATATTGAGAATGAATCATGTCATGCTTACAGACTCGAATCAGGTGACGGAACAGTAACGTGTGGGGTCAAGTCTTGGTTTGCAACATGAACAACACCTATAGGTATTGTTCGCAGTCAGAAGGTTAAAGAGAGACCTGGGATCATCTCTTTGCCTTTCTAGTTTCAACCCTAATTTTCTTCCCAAATTAGAGGATGGAAATGAAGTTGTAAGTCGGCAGAGTAAGAAACTAACTGAGGGAGGCACTGAGTGACCCTTGGGAATGGATTTGGTTAAAAGCCTCTGTTTCGGTGCAACTCCTCAGACCACAGAGGGCTATGCGGAACATGGGAGCAGGTTGTGCCCTTTAAATGGTAGACAAGTGGTTTTCTGTTTATACATTGCGGTTTCCCAAGACTTGATCTTTTTAACAAAACTCATACATTCTTACAAACTCTCCACCTCCCAAAAAGTGGTTCTGCAGCGAACAGTTTAGAATCCCTACACAAATAGGAGCCTTCGCACCAGGAGGTGAGTGGGAGGGAACTCAGAGGTAGCACAATTGGCCTGCATTTGAAGGCATGAATCCCCAAGTTCATCATGGTGCTCTTAATGGACCAGCAACCCTTTACTCTTGCCATTTCTGCCCCCTTGGCAAAAGTGTGCATATTTTCTCCTGCTGGTTGGCAACATCTGCAAGGGAGGGCCTGTCTTCCAAGGCACTCTGTCCTTAACTTGCCAAGTTCCACCTTTGTGTCAGCTTGCAACACTTGGACTCAAGTTCCCAGATGACTGCCTGTGGGGTAGAGGGTTGACTTTTGGCAGTAAGCTGCTGGCTTTGGAAAACATCACAGGTATTTTATTGCAACAGATGCAAGACAGTGTTGGCAGGGGAGCAATAAAGACCTGGAGGGGAAACAGAAAATTGCCTCTAAGTGCTGCAGGAAAGAAGGTGGCAGAAATGGAGGATGCAGTGTGGATTTGTAAAGCTAAGTCCTTTGCACAATCTTTTTACAGGCTAGAACCTGCTTGACTTCAGTTTATCCCTCAAGTGAGTCAAAGAACGTAACACTGAAGCTGGGAGATGTACTTGGGGAACTCTTGGTACTTGAACGTTTTATTGGGGCCTACTGGCTCCTCTGGACTGTCTGTGATGGAAACCCTGCTGTTTTCATAACCCAGAGATATCACATTCTTATGCCTATGACTATTTTGACTTTCTTAATGAGTTTATTAGGGTTACGGATATTTTAACATCTTAAAAGTGAGTAGAGTCAGCTATTTCAATTAGAGATACATTAGTCCTCTTTATACTCTTCTGGTGGCTCAATTAATTACATTTGTTGCCCCTGGGATTTCAGAATAAGGAGAGACCCTGCTATCAGTTTCAGTGTTTTTTTTTTTAATTCTTCCGTGGATTCTTCATCTACTCTAGAAACCTCTGGGTTACTCTAAAACCTAACCAGTCTCAAAGCCAAGATATCAAACCTTGCACACTAGTCACTCTTGTAGGCTAAATCACAGTGAGTAATACAGTGCTGATTTTCTGTTGTTTTGCCTAGAGTGCAGTGGTATCATAACCAAGTACACCCTCCAACTAAGCCATCTTCCCCCTCAGCCTCCCGAGCAGCTGGGGCTATAGGGGCTACAGGTGCTGGCCACACCTGACTAATATTTTAGTGTTTTGTAGAAACTGGAGTGTCAACTGTTTTGCTGAGGCTGGTCTCTAAGTCCGGGCCTCAAGTTTTCCTCCTCAGCCTTACAAAGTGATAGGATTACAGGCATGAGCCACTGCATGTGGCCATAGCACTGATTCTTAAGATTATTTTCACTCTGATATGATTTATAGTGATGGTCTCTTGCTGTCCACAGGCTGACTCTCCAGTCTTTGAGGTCTCCGCTGCTTTTAAACGATTTTCTTTCCTATGACTATATGGTAGGTTATTAGCCCCAGAACCAGGTGTAACTAAGGAAAACTAAGTGAAGATAAAGTAGCTAACTAATCAGAGCATGTTCGGACTGCAAGGCTTACAGGTCTGTTTTTCAGGTGAACAGATGTAGATAGATGCTCAGTGTGGCTGTTAGCTTGTGTGTGTGTGTCGGGAGCAGGGAGAAAGGCTGCCAGCTGCGGTCTATTTCATGGCACACACAGACTTGGAGACAGTAGCTATTTTTGAGCAAAACTCTTGATGTGAGACTATGTCTCAATTTGTAGATCTGTTTTCTCTTTTGTAAACCAGGTGGCCCAAACACACACTCTCATGATCTGTTTGCATCAGAGAAATGCCTCATGGTGTAATAGCCACTTTCCTGGGAGAGTTCAAACCAAGTGACAGATGAACTCCCCAAGGCCGATGCATTCAGTTCCCTTTAGCTTTCATGGCACTGGGGCCAGTGGGAGGGGAAATAACCTTCAGAGCGGTCTAGATGCTTTAGATGTACAGTTTTGAAATTCAGAGACAAATCGATGTTGGCTTTTCCTGAAAATGGATCTTATTTTGAGGAACCACAGTTGACATGACTGAGGAAGTTTTGCTTATTTTTGGCAAGAAAACTACCCTGAAAAGATGCTTGTGATCCAAGGCCCAGGGAGCCTGCCCCAGGCTGTCTGGCAGGGCAGGGGAAACAGTTAAGACCTCAGTGTCAGTAGTTTGTATTCAGTCCGTGTTCCTACGGAAGTACCTAGGCAGATAAAGAAGGCAGCTTCCTGCAGAGTGGGATTCTTTTAGTTACCCTGCGTAATGGGACTCAGAATGTACCGTGTCGTGTCTGTTTCAGGAATATTTAGACTCTAAAGGGTCTGATCCAAAGTACTTATTAAACACCTAAGTGCTGGGCCATGTGGGAGCCACTAGACAGAAGCCGCCAAGCCAAATGCAGGAAGGAGTGATTTGATCAGCATGTGTTCAGACTGAGGACACACAGACAGACAGACACACAGACAGACGAGGCACACATTCCCTTTGCTCCTTTTGGGTGAGATCCTTAAGCATCTCTTTATCTTCACCTGGATTCTGTTAATAGATTTCAGGGGGACTGTGAACCTAGAAGGGAGGAAAACAACTAGAGCTCAAATTTAGTATTTCCTTCAATACTGTATGTTGCCAACAAGGTACAGTCACCTTAGCAGCCTCTGTGTCTTTGTCACCAGGAGAAATGACACATATTATTGGTAGCAGGTATCTGCCTGCATCATTTACACTCCTTACGGCTTTGAGGATGTCAGCTAATAAACTTGTTGCAATTCATGTAACAAAGAAGAACATAGGTTATGATATCATACATCGTAAATGTTCAGGATATTATATTCGCACATAATTGATTTTCTTTGTAATCCTATATATTTTATATGTTTAAAAATATTAAGACTTTACCAGAAAACCAGAGAAAGTGCACAGCATAAAGAGAGAGAGAGAGAGAGACTCTATCTTCAAGCTACTGTTTGATATTATTTACCTAGATCTTCATTTACCAGAGAAAAAATATTTACCCAGGCCAGCACAGTGCGTTCTAGCCTGTGAATCACCTGGGGATTTTGCTAAAACGCAGTAGATCAAGGGTGGGGCCTGAGACTTCAGCTTTTCTAACAAATTCACAGTATTCAGGCTGCAGCCTACAGCAATCCAGATAAAGACCTATGTTTTGCAAATTCACTTCCTATAATTTTGATAGACCTCAGTTGTCGGCGATCGCTTAACTAGTGTAACACTTCATTTTGAGAAGAGATGTTCTGGGAGGAGATACGTGGGGAACATCCCAAAACGCAGACTTCACCTGCTTTAACGTTCCCTCCTTTGGAGCCCAGAGTAGCTGCCAGCTTGGGAAGTTAATGGGGTGGAAGCTCAGGCCCTGGGAGAGACTGCCAAGGTGAAGGGTGGGGTAGCAGAGTGTGCACGTGTCTTCCCAGGTGCCTGCCTCGGCATGCATCCCCTGGGAAGCTGTTGTGGCTGCCGACTGGATGTGCACCAGGTGAGCTTTGAGCAAAGCCCGCCAGCTGCCGGCCTGCAGCCCGGTCCCTCAGCCCCGCCCGGCACAGAGGGGAGCAGATTCCCATCTGATCCTGGTTTGTGTGTGGGGACCAGATGTTCTGCAGGAGGGGTAGCGTACACATGGCTTTCTTCTTTCCTGAAGGGTGATTTATTAAGTGTGTCATTAGATGATGCAAGCTGGGATACATTTTTGTAAGGTTTTCGTAGATCCTCTCAAGTCAAAGAAAAGTCCTTGGCAGAGTATGAGTGAGGGGAAAGTCCCTGCACCTTTTAACAACTAGCCTTCAGAGCCCCCATCCTAACCAACTATCTCCTAACATGGTGCTTTTGGCCTCGGTTAAACCACTTTTGTCACATGGCCAGCAAGAGGCTTCACAGGATGGCTGCCGATGTCCAGAAATCTGTGTCTGTTCAGTCTCACCTGGAGACTGACATGGAGCCTTCCAAATTCATCTTATTCCTTACAAAGGCAGGATCTGTCCAGTATCCAGAGGTGTTACTGCTCACTTTCTATCTTCTAAGGGGAGAGGTGGCTGGGTATGAGGACTTCACATGGAATAAGTCTCAAGGACTGTCCTGGGAATCTGGACTCAGTGTCCTCTTCATGTACGGGGCTCAAGAATCACACCAGGATTCTCTGGCTTTAAAGGCCTTTCTTTGCCCTGTTCTCTCTTCCATGTGGGGACCCCCTCCAGGTGTTCTGCCGCTTTCATATTTCCAGACCCTGCCTGGGACCACTTCTCCCCTGGCCTGGATCCAGGTCTATCCTGGGTCTCAGCTGCCTGTTTGTGAATTGTCTGGAGGGAGGCGTGCTCGTGGGTGGGGACAGGTGCACAGCCATTGCAGGCTGGTCCTTACTATTTCTACCCCTTTACTCTCTTACGTTTAACTCCTTATGATTTCTCCTCTCAAGGCCAACTCCCCATGAGCCTTGAGGAAGCACAAGTGGCACCTCATGTCTGGAGGAGTCCCCCCTGCCACCTGCTCCTTCACAGCCATCTCCACAGGAAGAGCCCCTGTTAATTATCTGTGTCCCTGGCTCCTTGTGAACTGGATCCATCACAAGAGGCACTTCATGCAACACAGATTGCTGGACCCATCCTGCAGGTCTGGGTGGGGTCAGGGGGAGAGGCTCCCCTGGGTGGTAGCCATCTGTCTCAGAATATTTTTCTGGCACTGCTGACTTGCCACAAATGGTGATGGGTGAGTTGGAGGTCTCTTTTCTTATTTATGCTTTTCTTTTTAGTTTACATTTTTAATGAGCAATCGTCATCTTACAAAGCAGTCTTTTTTATTCTTCAAATGAAAGACTCTTCATTTGATCCTCAGATTATTCTCTTAATCAGTCAAATAGGTCTGTTATCCAAGACCCAGAGCCCTTGTTTTATGGAGAAAACTAAGGCTTTGAGAATGAACTGGTTGACTGGCACATCAGGACTGGACTATTGGAAGCTATTGGGTTAATGTACAAAGACTATATGCAGTAACCTGTATATACTCTCTGCTTCTTTTTTTTTTTTTTTTGAGACAGAGCCTCAAGCTGTCCCCCTGGGTAGAGTGCTATGGCATCACAACTCACAGCAACCTCCAACTCCTGGGCTCAAGCGGGTCTCCTGCTTCAGCCTCCCGAGTAGCTGGGACCACAGGTGCCCACCACAACACCCAGCTATTTTTTGGGTTGCAGCCATCATTGTTGTTGTGGCCCATGCTGGATTTGAACCCGCCACCTTAGGTGTATGTAGTTGGCGCCTTAGCCACTTGGGCCACAGGCGCTGAGCCTACTCTCTGCTTCTTGATCAGATCTGGTGTTCTAAGTCCCAGGGGCCTTATTTCTGGGACATTGTATTAGAACGGTCATAATCAAATGTCCATGGATGTGGGGCATTGGAGCACATTCAACCCAGCCATCCTTCCTCAGCTCTGGATTAAAACATAACTAACATCAGCCATCCTGATGCTTCCGCATCTGACAGGCAGAGGACCCACCCTGGAGGGCCCAGGGTCCCCCACCTCTTCATTGCACCACTTTATCCTGCAGTGCCTCAACTTCCCCATCTGTAAAGCAACCTGTCTCCCTTGCAGAGTTGGTGTGAAAATCCAGTGAAAGGATGTATGTGAAGACGGCCTTTGCATAATTCTAAAGCGCTCTCGGCACCTTCAGTAGTGGTGTTATGTTCCCCCAGAGACTTGCCGTGTCTGCCGAGTGCCTGCAAACAGAACGGCTGCAGGTAGAAGAGACACTTTATTCCATTATAACCCCGTGAAAGGCTACTTGGATGGGTGGGGGAGCAGGCAGGGTTTCCATACGTGTAGAAAGATATCACTTCTGAATTTCCTGATTAAAGTGGTTCTAATGGCCCATTAGTGAATCATTTCACACCCTCTGCCCTTTCTGTGGCTGCTTTCCAGCTCTGCTCCGGAGCCAGGAATTGTCTGGGGGAGCGAGCTGGTACATGTAAGTCAGAGGATGTTTGTCTATCTGCTTGAAGGCAAAGACTGTCTTTCATGTCTCTCTTGCTGCTCTGGGTGGTTGAAAATACTTCAAGATCTGCCATTTTCAGAATGGCAGGGCCTTGTGTCCCAGACTAGATTATGAACCAGACAGATTTTAATATCTGTAAAAAGTTTGTGCAGCTTTTCCAACAGCTAGATATCCCTGGAATGGATAAAGCTTTATTTTTCTCCCCAGGAAATGATACAGTTTGGGGATGATGGGAGAGCATTGTGGTAATTAACCTTGGTAATGAACCTTGATGATATTAGGTACCCACTATATCTCCATAGAGTTGCTTAAAGAAATTGTATAGATTTGGAGAGGCGAAGTATAAAAACGGTAACTATATAATACATAAGAAATTAGTTCTAATTAAAGGGGTATGTGATTTGATAACACATGCCACATGCTTCTTGGAAGATGCTTCTGGCCCTGAGATCCTATGATTCTGTGAATAGACCTGGGTGGAATGGTTTGGAAAGAGTTCATGAGAGAGGCTGTTCTTAAACTGAGCCTTGAAGCGTTAGTAGGATCTGTGTAGGGAGAAGAGAAATCCCTTCCCAGAGAGTGAAAGTACAGGGTAGAGGCACAGGGATGAGGTGGTGCCCCATGGGCTTGGTGTGAGAAGCTCCATGCTAATGAGAAGAGGAGGGGAGGAGATTCATCTTGTAGACACTTGTAGGTTGCTCTGATTTGTTCTAAAAGGAAAGAGGCCGGTGTCTGTAATCCCAGCACTCTGGGAAGCTGAAGTGGGCAGATTGCCTGAGCTCCAGCATTCGAGACTAGCCTGAGCAAGACCTGATCTCTAAAAATAGCCAGACATTGGGGGTGGAGAAGGGGGGCACCTGACAAGACTGAGGCAAGAGGATTGCTTACGCCCCAAAGTTTGAGGTTACTGTGAACTATAACACCATGGCACTCAACCCCAGGGAGACTGAGTGAAAGACTCTGTCTTAAAAAACTTTAATTTAAAAAGAAAAGGAAAAAGAGAAAATCCAAAAGATTTGAGTAATAGAAATTGTGTTGGATGGTTTCAGTCATTTTCCTTTGGTTAGAAACCCACTTACCAAATGCCAGACTACTGAGAGTCTGCATTAGAATTATCTGGAAAAAAAATTATTTTTTATTTCAGATTAATCTGAGGGTACAAATGATTGGGTTACAGTGTTTATATTTGTTAAAGTCCCTGTTGTAGTTGTGTCCTGCACCCAGGAGGTAGATCACATTACCCTTACGTCCTGCACACCAACCCTCCTCTGTCTGGAAGATTTTGTTAACAGAAAGTATTCCTGGCTTCTTTTCACCTCTAGCCCCAGGTTCATTGTTTCAGAATCTTGGCAACAATCAGAGGCAGGGGTAGAGAAGCTCAGTTTTATTTTATTTTTTTAGAAGTTCAAGTGCAAGCTACTTTAGAAACTATGTCATTTTCTAGGAATTTCATCTTCATGTATGACCCAAGGACAATGTAAGATAGCACTTAAAATCCTCTTCTTCAATCTGTACAATCCTAGCAAGGAACAGAAAACAATTCTGGCTCATTTAAAGCTAAAAGGAAATTTAAAGACATAACAGTGGAAAGCTCTTAGAAGCCAGTGGAAGTGTCAAGGTCACTTCTCTTCAAGGTAGCCTTTTCACCTAGCCCCTACCAAATTTGCAGCATTCCTGGTCCTTCCCTGCCTCAGAACAAGGGCCAGTGCTACGTGTTGGGAAAGTTTCTGTTTTATGAAGTCAAATGTCATCTGCCCTTCATCTTTTTCTCACTGGTACTAAATCTATAACCTGTGCCATCCTGTAACATCTTTATACGCACTTAAAGATTTGTGTATAAAGCCATCACATCCCTCCCACACACCATCTTCCCACCCCATCATGTCTCCCTCCCCATATTGTCCTTTCTGGGCAAAGCACCCTTAGCTCTTCAGATAGCTCATCTTCAGATGCTCTTCAGAAGCTCATCTCTCATCCTGAGAGAGGATTGCCATTTAAAAATGCCAGAACGGAATGAAATTGTCTACGTGTGTTCTTACCAGAACAAGATCGTCACCTCCTCTGGTAACCTGGACAGTTTACTTCTCTGAATGCAGTCAGAGACTGCAGTGCCTTTGCAGTTGGCTCAGTCATAAAATTAAGTCAGCTGTCCATGCCAACCCACAGGCTTTGCTTGAAACTGTGTGGGACTTGCTTAAAACACCCTGTGGGATCAGAATCTGAGCCTGGAGCCACCATCCTGCCACCAGCATTATACTCTGTTAGCTTGATTGACTTGAGAGAATTCCCCCCACTGCTCTGTGCAAGGAGCAAGAGAGTGAGATCCACCTGCCTGAGCTAAAGAAGAGCTCCAACCAACCAGGAAGACTCGGTTTCATATACTTTATTTCCATTAAGGGGATCACCGTACAAAAGCAAATAAATAATTGGCATGCTATTGCTGGAGATAAAAGATGATATAGGTAGACAGGGTGAGGGCTAGGTTGACAAGATTATTTTTTATTGATATTAAAATGTATGCTTTTGTTCTTACATACTAAATGTGTTTATAAGCTTAATTTATAAAGAAAACTTACAAGACAATGAGAAAAATGTAAACATCTCAACAAGGCAAATGGGAATAAGTAATTAACAGAAGAGAAAAGTAAATCATCAATAAACATGAAAAAAAAATTCACAGCTGGATTTTGAAATTTCAGAACAGTTGGGGAAAGAAGTGTTTTGTCGCATGGATGCATTACATAATGTATAGTGCTGAAGTTGAGGGTGCCCATCACCCGATAACCTGCATTGTACCCCATGGGTAGGTTTTTATCCTTCCCTACCTTCTTGGTTCCAAGATCCCCATTACACTACTTCATGGCCCAGTGTGTTCCTCATTTGGCTCCCACTTGCGAGTGAGAACATGTGGTGTGTGTTTTCTCATTCTTGAGATACTTCATTTAGGATAATGGTCTCCAGTTTCATCCAAGTTCCTGCAAAAGACATTTTCCTTTGGTTTTATGGCTGAATAGTAAGTACTCCATAGTGTATATATACACACACACTACATTTTCCTTATATATTCTTTATAAATATATTCATTTTCTTTATATAGTTCTCTCTTTCTCTCTCTCTATATATATATGTATACACACACACACACATAATTTCAGATTAACATGAGGATACAAATGATTTAGGTTAAATTGTTTGCGTTTCTAAGGCAAAGTTCAAGTTGTAGTTGAGCCCTTCATTCACGGAGTGTGCTATATACCCTTCCGCTGAGCCCATTAGGTGAGAGCTTACCATTCCTTCCCTCCTTCCCTCCCACCTCCCCTCCCCTTGAATATACTCGTGTTTTTCTCTTGTGTGGGTGTGTAATTGTTTTTCTGTTGGTTTTGTATGAGTATTGAGTACGTTGGATACTTGCGTTTTCCTTCTTGTATACCCCATTTTCTTGATCCACTTCTCAGTTGATGAGGACTTAGTCTGATTTCATATCTTTGCAATTGTAAATTGTGTTGCAATAAACATTCACAGAAAGGAGATTGCTGCAGTGAATTGTAGGTCGTTGACTGAGGAATCTCCATACTGTTTTCCATAGCAGGCGTGCTAGTTTACGTTACATTACCTGGCTAGTTTTTCTGTTTTTAGAGATGAGGTTTTACTCTTGCTCAGGCTGGTCTTGAACTCCTGAGCTCAAGTGATCCACCCACCTTGGCCTCCCAGAGTGCTCAGATGCATGAGCCACCATGCCCAGTCTCTCATTGTGGTTTTAATTTTATTTCCCTGATGATTAATGATGTCAATCATACTTTTCATGTTTGTTGAACATTTGCCTAATATTCTTTTGGAAAAAAAAATCTGTTTATGTCTTCTCTCTTTTCACTTTTTTTTTTTTTTTAATTTTGGGGACAGAGTCTTACTCTAACATATAGGGTAGAGTAAAGTGCAAAATCATAGCTCACTGCAACCTCTTAAACGCCTGAGTTCAATCAGTTCTGCCTTAGCCTCTCTAGTAGCTGGGTCAACAGGTACACACCACCATGCCTGGCTAATTTATATATATATATATATATATATATATATATATATAGAGAGAGAGAGAGAGAGAGAGAGAGAGATGTGGTTCTCATTTTTTCTTGCTCAGCCTGGTCTCTGGTTTCAAACTCCTGGCCTCAAGTGATCCTCCTGCCTTGGCCTCCCAGAGTGCTAGGATTATAGACATGAGGACATGAGATGCCACACCAGCCTTGCTCACTTTTTGATGGGGCTGTTTGGTTTTATTTCTTGCTGACTTCTTTCAGTTTTTTTGTAGATTCTATATATTAGTTCTTTGTCAGACACAGAGTTTGTGAATATTTTCTCTTCTTTAGGTTGTGTTTACTCTGTTGATTTCTTTTGCTATACAGAAACTTTTAAATTAAGTCTCATTTTTGTTATTGCTGAATTTGTTTTTGGGGTCTTAGTCAGAAATTCTTTGCCTAGGCCAATGTCCAGAGGAATTTTTCCTGTATTTTCTTCTTGAGCTGTTACGGTTTCAGGTCTTACATTTAAGTCTTTTATTCATCTTGGGTCAGTTTTTGTGTATGGTGAGAGCCTCTGGTATCCAGTTTCATTCTTCTACATGTGGTTAAGTTTTCAGTTTTCTAAGAACAATTTATTGAAGAGGGAATCCTTTCTCCACTCTCCACTCTGTGTGTGTGTGTGTGTGTGTGTGTGTACTTTTTTTGGGTGGGGGAGTCACTTTGAGTCACTTTGTCTCCCTCAGTAGAGTGCCATGGCATCACAGCTCACAGCAACCTCAAACTCTTGGGCTTTAGCAATTCTCTTTCCTCTGCCTCCCAAGTAGCTGGGACTACAGGCACCTGCCACAATGCCTGGCTATTTTTTAGAAACGGGGTCTTGCTCTTGCACAGGCTGGTCTCAAACTTGTGAGCTCAAGTAATCCACCTGCCTCGGCCTCCCAAGTGCTAGGATTATAGGCATAAGCCACCGCACTCGGCCTCAATGTATGTTTTTATCCACTTTGTCAAAAATCAGATAGTTGTAGCTATTTGGCTTTTATTTT